>CAUYQG010214713.1:0-53600 GCA_963574415.1 Tarsius wallacei | reverse complement strand
TGGCGATCCTTCCGCCTCAGCCTTCCAAGTAGCCAGAATTACAGGCGCGCGCTACCACGCCTGGCTGATTTTTTTTTTTATTTATTGTAGAGTTGAGGTCTCGCCAAGTTGCCCAGGCGGGTCTCGAACCCCCGGGCTAAGGCAAAACACACACAACACCCACCCAAGGCATGGGATTACAGGCTGAGCCACCGAGCCCAGCAAACTTTTCAATTTTTAATAAAATTTAAAGAAGAAACCAAAAGTCATCCATGCTTCTACATCCCAGAGGCAGTTCTCTTACTCTTAACATAGTAATGGCCTCCAATCCTCTTTTTATAGTTAGAAAGTTAGGCTTTCAATGACGCAGAGGTTTGGCTGTGAGGTTTGAGTCTCAGTGCCACCATTTCCTAGCTCTGACCTGAGGCCAGTTACTTAACTCCGCAGAGCTTCCGTGTCCTCACAGGACTCTTGTGAGGACTAAACAGAATTATTAATGTGGGGCGTTCAGCACAGTGCCAGTGTGTTTTAATAACTTGCCATTGTTATCATCATAAGAAGACAGAAAAATCTGAAGGCCCCACAATAATAACAACACAAAATTATTAAGTTACAAAAGCCAAACCAAATGACACTGAAGCAGAAGAACAATTACAAATTATTCAACCATTCAAGAAAAGAATTCATTCAGTCATTCAGTTTTTAGCCCTAAGTTCATAAGTCCATTTGGACAATTAAAAATATTTGTCTTTTTTTTTAAGCTAAAGGAGATTATTAGAAAGCAACCGAAAATGATTTCCTGTATCTTCTTCCTAGAGGAAAACTCCAGGTGTTTTTAAACCAACAGAAATTATATGAATATTGATGTGGAATTATGAAATATATGTGCCAACAGGGGCATTTTCTGGAGTCCCTTCTCCTCCCCACCCCCCCTCCTGCAAACTTTCTGGGCAGGGTTAGCTATACCAGGCAGTTTTAATAGAACAAAGTCATATAATGAACTTTTCAACATAAAGTGAATTTTTCCATGATTCATTCACTGTACCTTGTTTAGGCAGCTTGTAAATATGATAGATTAAATAGGTCTCTTTCTCTGGTATATAAAAGTCCAGACTGCTCAAAGCCAGAGAAAAATGAGGGAAGAAAGACAGGGAAATAGAGGGTGGAGAAAGCAATAAATGGATAAGGAGCAGGCAAGCGCAACACGAAAATGAGAATAATGTATGGCCATGGAAAAACGGAGAGTGATTTGCTGGGGTGGAAGATGAACGTCTTGCTACATGCCCCCGACCCTGCCCCTGGCCAAGGTCAAGTGATACGCAGACCTGCTGGAGCACAGAGGAAACTTCTCACTGAGACTGTGGAAATTGTCCCACAAGTCAGACCTCACCTTTCAGGGGGTGTAAATTGGGCCCTGCCCATCAGGAAAGCACTTCTCTGCATTTTGGGAGGCCAGGTTTCTCAGAGTTGGGGACAGAGCTAGCTCTTGGAGGTGCAGTGTTCTATGGGCATGCATTGCAGCTGGGTGGCTTGATTTATGAACGAGGTTGAGGTATTACCTGGGGTATGCTTCAAAACAGTTTACCAACAGAAAAAAATAGAAGAAAAAAGGGGGCTAACTGAAACAGATGTAGCCACATCTTGATTGTGGTTGAATCTGAGAGATGGGTACATAGAGGTTGTGACTCTTCATTTTATGGGTCAACTTGGCTGAGCCCTAGTGCCCAGATAATTGGTCAAACACCATTCTGCATGTTTCTGAGAAGTTATTTTTTGGGGATGAGATTAACATGTAAATCGGTAGACTTTGAGAACAGCAGATTATGTTCTATAACGTGGGTGGGCTTCATCCAATCAGTTGGAGGCCTTCACAGAACAAAGACTGACCTTCCTGGAGCAAGAAGTAACCACCAGCAGACTGGACTTGAACCTGGGTCTTCAGCCTGCCAGACAACGCCTAACCCATCAGATTTTACACTCCTCCAAATTACATGAGCCAACTCCTTCAAATAAATTTCTCTCTCTCTCTCCATACACACATACATACTGTTATGCTCCTCTGGAGAACCCTAACTTATATAGAGGGCTTATCATATTGTTTCTTAAATAGTATATGTTTGAAAATTTAGAATCCTTGCAGACCTGTAGCCCAATCTGCTCCATCTCTTATTATCCATGTGACCTTGGGCAAGCCACTGACCTTAGACTTGCAGTCTTCCCTGCTGCAAAGAGGGACAATTCATAATATCTGTCTCATCAGGCTTGAAGAAAATTACATGAAATAGTGGGTATAATCCAATTCATATATTTATTTTATGCATTGATTCAATAAGTATTTCCTGCACACTCTCCCTGGTACTAGAGTTGTGATGTTGATTACAAAGATAAGAGCCCTGCTCTCAAACACCTTCAATTTCAGTGGAAGAGATGGAACTAAACGAGGTAATCACATGGCCCAATGTATAATCACAAATGGAGATAAGGGCTTTGAAGAAAAGCCCTTATCTCCGTTTCTATGAGAGATGAATGTGACCAAGAATTGGGGCTTTAGGGAGGACTTCCTGGAAGCTGTAACACTTGAACTGAAGGAAACAGGTGGTGCAAGGAAAGCCTTGAAGAGGAAGGAAAGAAGGCAAGTATTACTACAAGAAGACTTGGGGAGATGGAGGAAGCATGAAGCCAGGGAAGGTTGCAGAGGGCAGAGGTGCACGGATCAGGCTGGGTCAGGCCATAATGGGCAGTAAGAAGATTTTCTATTAAAATCATCTTTCTCTCTCTCTCTCTCTCTCTCTCTCTCTCGCCCCACTCTCATGTGTGTGTAAGAGAGAGAGGAGGGAGGTGATGGTGACTAAGAGCAGCTTCTGCCTTTACCATGATTACTACCAAAGCTAATATTTACCAAGTTGTTTCCGCTGCCCCAGAGCTTGCTGAGGAAAGGGCTCCGTGCAGTAAGCCCCTGTTCGAAAAGGTGTGTGCAAGCAGGAGGCCTCCCAGAAAGGATAGCCCATGGGCAGCAATCAAGTCCACAGGCCCTCCATCTTGTGCCATTTACTTTCTCTGGCACCTTGGCCCAGTCATTCTTATCTTGGAGCCTCAGTTTCCCCATCTGGAATGTAATAATACCTGATCTAACAGTCTTGCAGGGCAGCTGTGAGTTTAATGATATCAGAGCTCATGAATGTAGAAAGGCTTTGAAAAGTTACAAAAGCACAGGGAAAGAAAAAAAAAAGGTAAGGCGGCGTTTGCTCCGCATCTGGTTTCCATATTGTCCCAGGCAGTTTGCTTCGGGAGGGCTGCCTCGGAGACGTCTGCTGAGCTCCAGATTTAGGCCTCAGGGTCCCCAGTGGTGAAGAGAAGAATTTTTGGATGATGAGAATAACCAGGATGTGGGGCTCTACCCTTCGTCAAGTCCTGTTGCAAGAGGGACCTTATTTCATCCTCATGTGGCCCTGGTGGAACACAGGACAGGCGTCATATTCCCATTTCATAGATAAAGAGATCAGACGCTGGAGGTGACGGGTGCTTTGAGTCAGTGGTGAATCCGGGACCTCAGCTCCTGTCTCTGTAACCAAGTTCAGCTCTGTGTTTAACACACACTCTGCTTTTCTGTAATTGATGTGTAGCTCATGGAGTTTTAACATTGGGGATACTTAAGAGATCAACAGATGCAGTTTGTTTGACCTGCATGCACAGTGTCTCACACATCTGATTTTGTGCCAAGATTTAAGAATTTGGTGATTCGCACAAAAATCTAGGAGTTTGGTTTCTCTTTGGAGAAATGGAATATCTGGCCACAGATGATCTCTATTTCTGAAAAACAGCACTGGCTGAAAGGAGAGGAGACTGTCCTTTTAGTGGCTGCAGGAACTCTCCCAGTTTGCCACCATCCCCTTCACTCTCATGATGGGGCTGTTGCCCGCCTGATGCCCAAGTAAAGAGTGCTCATTTGGGACTCCTTGTCTAAGCCAACCACCTCACCTGAATGTGGGAAGACAGGGAGTCCCAGTGCAGTGGCTCACATCTGTAATACCATCACTTTGGGAGACTGAGATGGGAGGATAGCCTCAGCCCAGGATTTTGAGAACAGCCCGGGTAACATAGTGAGACCTCATCTCTACCAAAAAAATCAAAACATTAGCCAAGTGTGGTGGTGCACACCTGTAGTCCCAACTACTTGGGAGGCTGAGACAGAAGGATCGCCTGAGCCCAGGAGGTCAGGGCTATGGTGAGCCATAATTGTACCACTGCACTCCAGCCTGGGTGACAGAGTGAGGCCCCAACTCAAAAAAGAAAAAAGTGAGAAAACAAAATTCCAGAGAGGCCAAGGGACCTATCAAAGGACACCCAGCTTTTGAATGCCAGAACTGGAGTGGAGAGAGAATGTGAATGCCTTCTCCCCAGCTCAGCCCTAACCCACTCCTGGCTCCTTGCTGACATGCATATGTCAGGTTCACCTGATGGGCATCTGTGTGGCCATTTCTTTTCCACCCTTGTTTACCAGCCCAGAAGAGGAGGGCTTCCATGAAAGCAAGTGTGACAGATGGGGTGATGGGCCAATGGGAATAACCAGCAGACACATTTGGAGGAGGAAAATCCAGGTCTCATTTGTAAAGATCCCAGATTAATCCACTATATTTAATCCTTTTATCTCCTCTGACAATAGACTCAATAGTCAATCAATAGAGTAATTCCCAAATGATTTATTTATCACAAATATAATCTGAAAGGAGAAAAATGACTGTATCCTTCAGGGAAGGAGCACTAGGTACGTTTCAAACAATGTTGCTATGTAGGGTATTGCTGTGTGGCAGGTCGGGAGAGGACCAGATCTGGCTCATAGGAATTTACATAAACTGGTGACCCCTGGCATGCGGGGACTGCGGGACATTTCAGCCTGGCATTCAAGCACAAGCATCTAGGACCCTTGGGTTTTGTATTCAGAGGCGACTTCCTGCTGGCTGTGAAACTGGCCACCAGCTGCTTCCCCAGCCCTGTTGTGGACCAGTCAGATCCTCATCAGGGATCTCTGACACTGGCCTCGACCTGGCAGCCTGAAATAGCCCCCTACCCCCACCCTGTCCTATGGGGTGCTCCAGAGCCGAAGGAGCTCTGGGTAGGGACCCAGGAGAACTGCTACCCTTTCAACCTCTACCCCAACTAGCCCAGCTCTGCTGTGTGACCTTAGATCCCTTGCTTGCCTCCTCTGGACCTCAAATGTTTGTTGAGGGGCTTATTGGCCACCTTCAGCAGCAAAAAATTATTTGGTTTGACTATGCTTTGAAAGGGGACGAAGAACCTAAGTTCTATGCCCTGAGTTTGTAGCACTTAGGGTCCCTGGGTCTCCTCCCTAGGAGAGACAGCGCTTACTTTTTTTTTTTCCTCCCCTGGCCTCTGAAAGTTCCTAGGGACTGAGCACAGCTCTCCTGCGGCTGGAGGTTTTGTGTGCTACCCCACAGAGGGAGCGTTCATCTTCATTATTCCTACAGAGGAGCTGCCGGAGCAACAATGAGACATTTTATGAGAAAGAAGACCTTAAACTGGTTTTCATTAAATGTGGCTTGATGGAGGCGAACCGGAAACATCCATTGCAGCAATGGCAGCCTTTCAAAGCCCCCCTGCAGAAACGATAAGCTATAAAAACAAATGGCCCAGCAACAGAACAAAAAACAAGGCTCCAGGAACATTTGCAGGGCTGCAAACATGGCCCGCTGGGCTCTGCTCCGCCTCTTAGAGGCTGAACCGTCCAGACCTGGCCAATCTAGGGGGTGAAAGGAGCCAGGGGTACAACCCCTCCCCAGGAGGTTTGGAGGTGGTGGGCTGGGCTGGGCAGAACCTGGACTGGGGCGAGTGGAGGACAGCCTGGCGTCGACATAACCTGCACGGCAGCTCGTTCACCCTGTGCCAGGCGCTGCAGTAAGCCCTTCGCACCATCCCCTGCTGAGACGCGCTGTTACCATTCTCATTTTGCAGCCAGCAAAGGAAGGAAAGGAAGGCTCAGGGAGAAGTTGTCCCAAGGTCCCAGGGCTGAGTGGGAAAAAGAGGACCCAAACTCTGTTCCAGGGAAAGTGCCCCCCAAGCACCTGCAACTCCACCTCCTGTGAGGAAATGGCCATGGACTTGAAATGAGTTTCAGACCGCAGGAGAGAGAGCCTTGGCAATAAATCACTGAGTGCAAACTCCTGGTTTTCCACATAAGCTGGAAGTGGCCAGGTAGGGAGTGGGGAAGAGACAGTGCTCAAGCATCAGAGAGGCCCGGACAAGCACACATCTTCCTTCCGCCCTCCTTAGTGACTGTGCTTAGGCAGTTCCCTGCCTTCACTGAGCATCAGTTTGCTCATTCATGAAACAGAAAGAGCTACAACACCTAGTTTTCATGAGTGTCGCTGGGATGGTGAAATACGATTCACTCAGCAAATGTTATTGGACAACCTCTATGTGCCAGGTGCTGTGTTTGGCCTTAGGGATGTAGCAGCGAACAAAACAGACTAAAACCCCTGCCCTCATAGGCCCTGGATTCCAGTGTGGAGACAGACAATGAAGATGATAACCAAGGAAGTAGTGCTGTGTGTCAGAACATGATATAAGTACCTTGGAGAAAAGTGACATCCAGAGAAGGGGTGGGCATGGTGGTGGAGTTCAGGAACAGGGTTAATCACGTGGCCAAGGAGGGTTCTCACTGGGGAATGACTAAGAGTAAAGTCTTGCCAGGGGTGAGGGAAGAGTGCTCCTGGAGGAGGGCACAGAGAAGGCAAGGACCTGAGACGGACACAATGAGGCCCAGTCATGAAGTACTGAGCATGGGACCTGCTTCCTGGGCAGCTGCCATAGTCGTTCTTCTTATTTTCGTGATATTAACAACGTGTCAGATGTCCGGCTTCCACTCCCCAGTCTGAAACTTTTCCTAGACTACCTCTTACCTGACCAGGTGGGAAAGACACTGTCTGGCTCCTGGCCACTGGGCCCTCAGTTCCTGCTCTACCTTGCATCCATCTATTTACATCTTACATAATTGCTGTGCCCCTGTGTGTGCTCAGGGACCCTGAAGAAGGCACCAGAAAAACAGAGTGACAAGACTCAGGGCCTCTAAACTGGGTTCTCTAGCTCCCCTGCCTCTTGGATTTCTTTAGCAATACCAGGGGCTCCCAGCTCTCCAGCCCGGCCATGCTCTGAACCAGATCCCAGAACTGTGCTTCTTGCAACCCTGGTGGGAGGACCCAGTCTGGTAGGTCCTGGCACAGCATCTGTGAGCGTAGCTTACCGTCTTCTGTGTGCTTCCTCTTTTGACTCCTTCGCTCTCTATCCCATTCTTTGCAGTGTTTATGCACTCTTTTTGCTCCATGTGACATGTACAAAAACTGTTTTTTGGCGGGCAGAGACTTGCTGAGTGCCTCTTGGAACAGTTACCAGAGGGAACAGGTCATCATCCCTAGGAGTGCATTGAGAGGATAAACTGTTCCTCGGTTTCTCAGTTTTTCTCCAGTGATAAGGCCCAACACACTTCTGTGACCTATGTGCCTGATCCCATGCAGTCCCACCTAGTCCCATGCACAGCAGCCCATGTCCTCTTCAGAAAGGCCTAAGACTTCAGTGTTCACTGGGTGTCCTCGGGGCTCACTGCTTCTTATCACTTATCCTTCTGGCCCCTCCCTAGTGAAGTCATCTCATTGGATTTGCCTCTTACCAGGAGCCCTCTGGTTGCCCTTTGGAGTATGGAGTGTGGATGGGGAGGGTGGTGATGCAGGGAATTCTGGGAAGAAATTGATAGGCGTCTAGGATAGAGACGTGGCCATTGTACATGAGGAAGGAGAACAGGTGCTGGTTTCCAGAGGGATTCTAAAGATAAAAGCAGAAGGATTTGGTGATTGATTAGATGGGAGAGAAGTCCTTTGGAGAAAGCACTCATGCAGCCAGAATGATAACCAATAGCACAGATGAGGGCGCAACTGGATAATGGGGAAAGCGGTGGAGCTATTTTATATTACGTGATGGAGACATAACAATGGTAACTACCTTCAGTAAACACCAACATGGATGGCTAATCTCATGTCTGACGCTAGTCGCAAGACTTTGGGCAAGGAATTTTAATTTTCATCTATCATCTTATGGCATTCTCTGTTGTTTGAGGGAGCCATAAGATGATAGCCACAGCACATCATTGGAATGCCCATTGCTATGGTGATTTGTATATTGTTGTGTTGAATGATGGTGACTGCTGTCTTGTCCCTTCCCCCACCCCCTTTGGAAAGGGTCTCAGAAGTGGTTCCTTGACTTTAAGCTGTTTTATATTATGCTGAACTCTTTAAGGAATCCAAGAAGTATCAAGCAAGGAGGCAGTATTTGGCAAACAATTCAGAATTCGGATTTATTCTAAGTGCCTCCGGTAAGTAGGAAGAAATAAATAACTCCCCAGGCAATAGTTCATGGAAGGACTGCCCCTTCACCCCCACCATTGATATGGAGATGAAAAAGGGAGAACATCCTAGGTGGGGAAGGATTGGCCTCTTCACAACCAGAAGCAAAGGCTGGATGTGATAGAATTGGGGAAGGGAGGCAAGGAAGGGAGGACAAATGGCACATCAGTCACTAATAAAAGACTGTTGTTGAGGCCTAATAAACCCAGTAGCCAATCACTGGGCCACATGTGTGAGTGGGACAGTGGCTTTTTTTTTCTGCTGAGCATTCATCCAACCCAAAGAGGAGGGCCTTGGATCTGGGAGGAGCGTGGCTCTCATAGGGAAGCTGAGACATGAAGCTTAGAGGACTAGAGTTATGTGCCTGGGGAGTGGGAGGGAGAGTCCCAGAAAGGCCTGGTGGTATCTAAGGGCCCACATCACTTTCATCCCCAGCCACAGCTTCTCCTGCCTAGGCAATCCCATTGAGGCTCATGCCATCCTGTCCCAGCCATCACCGATGGGAGGAGGGCTGGACACCTGAACCCACAGCAGCCACCTTGTCACCTGAATGGCCACCTGTGAATCTGCCTTTCAGAATGGATGAAGTAGGCCAGTCGGATTACTGTTCTTGGAACTCTGACTTGAGGAGCATGGGGAGGTATAGTAGAATAGCCATAGCGGTGAGGCTGCAGGAGATAGGAGAGCAGCCAGGTGGCCATGACATGCAAGCCATAGTGATGAGTAGCCAGAAGAGGGTCTGCAGAGAGAAGCAAATGGCACACAGAGCCAGCTCCGCAGGGGTAAAGAGCTCCGTTGTCCCAGTTCCCAACACTTCTCCAGATCCCTCCCTAAACTTTCATGTTCTTGATGTAGCTGAAGTGCCTCCTTGATTCTTTCAACCAAGAGAGACATATGGGGTAAAGTTGACCGCACAGTGTCTCATCTGCATGACCCACCTCTGTGGTCTTCTCCAAGGGAAGGAAAACTGGAGAAAGGCCAGCTTCCAACCCGCCCGAGGCCGCCAGGCCTTGTTTGTGACTGCACTGGAGCCAAGCTAGAGAGGGCGCAGCAATGACCTGGCCACTCACTCATCTTTATGAGAACATCCCCCACAGGGGAGCCTACCCCTTTCATCAGGATGTTTTTCTTGATGTCCAGCCGAAACATTTCCATTTTTTATGTCTTCCTATTAGTCTAAGCTCTGGCCCTCGATATTCCTGGCTGATATAAGCCCTGTCTTCCTGCAGCTCTCCCTCTGAGTCCAGATATTTGACTGCTTACGCGTGGACAGCCTTTGGCTGCCGCCCGCCTCCCAGATCACTCCTCCACAGCCCTGTTGTTGTTTCAGCCTTGCTCCTCCACTCCCCGAGAGACAGGTCTGATGATGGAGTTCAGGGACAGATGGAAGGACAGATTAAACACAGCAGGGGCAGGAAGGAAGGCGGGCAGTCCAGGAGAAGGGAGACCCAAACTCGCAGGGAATACTAGGCTATAGAAACTTTGAGCAGACATGGGACCTAGAAAATGATCCCAGTGACCAAAGTCCAGGATTTCCCTCCCTAAGGGGTAGAAGCTAGGAGTGATTGTCTAGGAAGACCAGAAGGCTTTCTGGGTAGAAAAAGGAAGCAAAAGAAAGACAAGTATTGACAGTGGAATCTATTAAAAGGTTTAGAGAAGTCTTTGACCATTCCTTTTGGTGTCAGGCAAAGCTATCTGGTCAGCTGTTGAGCAAGTTGTGGGTCACCCTGAAGTAGACAACGATTTGGAAAAAGGTGACCCAGAGTGCTGCCAATGAGAAAAGATTAAAGGGGAAATAATGTGGGGACATTCAAAGCTCTTTATTTTTCCCTAAAAGGGGATCAGTACCATCTTCTTTGTCTTCTTCTTCTTTTCTTTTTTTTTTAAATTCTCAGCTATTTCACTGCTAGAATGAATCGTTGGGGAAGTAAAGTTAGGTGCCATGTATTATGGAGTTGAAGTGTTGTTTTTTAATGGAGGAGAAAAAGAGATGAGTTTGAGTCCTGATAGTATTGGTATCCCATAGTTCAGAGTCAGAAAATATGCAGTACAGATGCCGCTACTCTCCAGTCCAAGATTGGCTTCACCAATACCCCCAGCTTTCTTTACAAGGAACCATGATGAGTACTGCTTTCTGGATAACTCTCTTGAGCAAGGTTCTCATTTTGATACAATCTTCAGTGATCCCAGAATTTTGATATTAAAGTGGCACAAGGGAGTAGTGAGTGACCTCTGCTATAGCTGTACTGAAAAGAACAAGACTGACATCTTCTGTAGGACTTAGGGAAAAGAACCTAGTTTTGTGAACTTGGATGTTTCCTGGCTTTATCATATACAAACCCTGCAATCTTACACAAATTCTTAGATTGTTCAAATTTTCCCAACTATAAAGTGGGTTTTAAAATATCAGCTATGCAGAATTACTATGAGGATTAAAGATGCTATATTTCACTGCTTTTCACAGTACCTAGAACATAGTAGATGATCAATAAATAGTAGTTTAGCAAAAATTGTGAAAATCCTTAAGACTCTTTCAAGACTAGTCTCTTGACTTAGTATGTTTTGGGTTTCGGTTCAAACAACATTGCCTTGGCACACTGAAACATTGACTTGTCTGTTTTCAACGTCTGTAAGACAAACCATGGAAAAAACATTCCTCCCTGGATTACTATGTGGAATCTAATGACAGTCCTTGTCTGGATTTCTAGACAACCCATTTTGTGTAGACACTTAACCTCATAATTTTTGGATTCTATGGATGGTATGTGCAGAGGAATGACCCATTTTTATGCTGGGGAAGACAGCACAAAGATTGTGAAAGCTGCTCTTGATGAATTGTTAAACTGTCCCATGAACTCTCCCTCCCAGAGATAATCAGATGCACAAGTCAGATAAGAGCCAAGAATGACCATGCCTAGCTTTTTTTTGCAATAGAAAGTCAATGGCTCTTATTTATAACAGACAATCAACCCTACCACTAGGGTTTTTGTCCTGCAGGATGTTGGGTCCAAACCCCAGCCAGCACCAATGGCGTGACTTAACAATCTAAGACCTCTCATCAAAGCTGCGGTTTTGCTGGGACCTAAGGGGGAGCCAGACTGTTCTTGGCCAACTCAAGGTCTTTGTGAAAGTAAGTTGTTTGTCATCTTAATTTTTAAAAGCATGGAATTCAAAGTTCTAGCCAAAAAAATTAGCAACCTTGTACATTGCATGTAGCTTGCATAACAGACGGTGGTCCAGGAGGTTGATGTTTTTCAAAGCTTGATGACTTCACGGCTTGATGTCTTGAATGAAATTGTTTTCTCTCAGATAGCATTTCAGGAATGGGGCTTTTGTTAAGGAGGACGACCTGAGCTGAACCCAAACTTTGGACCTAACTTTTCTGTTTCTGAAATTCCCTTCCAAAGAAAACATATATATATATATATATAATGTGTTGGCTCCTGCACATCTGCACCTCCCACTTTCTTTACAGGGAGCGGGAGCCAAACTATAACAAGAGAAGCTGTTATCTGAAGGCCTCACAGTCCCTGGGAAGTAAGGAGCAGGCAACCCATCCAGGACTGCCCTAGGTGCCTCGAGAAATGGCATAAGCTTTGCATAAGCATTTGGTCTGTGGGGTGCCATCCCAACTGACCTTGCTCTTTAAAGTTAGAACAAAGACGTTTCTTTCCCGGAGAAGAGAATTTTACTTTAAAAGCAGCTATTCATGGTACAGTCATTGTGTGAATGTGGCTTTGAGTGTCACTCCCAGGAGAGTAGGATAAAGAATGTGAAAGCTGGAAGGGGCCTTTGAGATACTCTGGTTCACCTCCCTCGTTTTACAGATGGGGAAACTAAGACCTGGGTAAGAAGGCATATCCTGAGCTCAAACAGCAATTCAGTGGCTGAGCTTTCATTGAATCTTGGATTTTCTTCTCCCAAATGAGTATGGACTGTATCTTACCTCTACTCCCCAGCCATGCCAGTGTCCATACTTTGCAATCAAGATCAGCCTTAAATAGCACTGGCCTAGTCCCCTAGCTCACAGTCTGGAACATTCCTACCACACCAAGCTATTGGCCAGAGCAGAAGAGTAAGAAGTAGAATGATTTACACAAATACTCAACGGACACCTCTTCTAATGAACTGGCTTCCCAATTCCCCAAGTGCATTCTGTCTTCCCGTTTTAAAAAACACAATCTTTTGAAGATGTCACAGAATGGTGCATTGACCTATCCCAATCTTGGAAATAATTCAGTCTGTGTCTCACTCTGTGTTCTCACGTCTCAGGTAGTCTGTAACTTCAGGTGGGGTATAAATGAGCTCTCATTCACAGGGCATTGGCCTAGACATGAAGCGATCTGTCATTCTCTTCTCCCAAGAGCTCCCTAAGATGCCCTTGGGACCCTAAGTAAATCCTTTTCTCTCTTTGGGCCTAGTATCTTTGTTTATAAGGTATAGGATTTAATAGGCATTTCCCAAAGTATATTCTGAGAAAAATGGGTCCCACAGGACCTTAAAAAGTTTACTAAATGTAAAGATTCCCCACAGGAGGCATTAAATTAGTATTATTTACAAGTATTTTTAAAATATCTCTAATGTGTTATTTTAATAAATATTCCTTCAATAAGTATTCTTTTTTAAAAAAAAAAACAACCCATAATCACGTAAATTTTGATCAATTCTGGACTAACCAAAATTAAATATGTTGTTTTTATTCCAAGGTATAGCAGAGCCTCGGGTATGAAAATGTGCCTTAGAAAATCTCCAAGAATGAATGAAATATACACTGTTTATCCTATGTATTTGGCCGTGATGGTCTTGTTAAATCCAGTGCCATGCCTCACCTTGACAAACTTGGGGCAGGTGATCTCTCAAATTGTGCAGAGTTCTAGCACTGTGCCTGTTTCACACACTCCACTTTTATACACTCTAGCCTTGTGCTTCTTTTATGTCTAGTAGCTCTATTTTCTAAAATAATAGATGGACCCACTTCCAGGTTTTTCTCTCTCATTATCAGTGTGATTCTATTTGCGTTTTCTCAGTTTATGTTTTTTCAGATGCAGAAAATTATGTAATTAGCTGTGAGGTCTCAGGCCATAATTTGGGAAACATTTCCCACTTAAATTAAAGGCTCTGCACGCCCACCCAATCCGTAATTGTGTGGATCTTTCAAAACTCTCCGTTGGCTTCATTTAATTGTTAAACATTAATTTAGTGGGGGGAAATCTTCAAAGAAGGCATAGAGGGATAGAGGAAGCGTGGCTGGTAGGCCAAAATATTAATAGGTGGTTAAAAGCAAAACAGTAATTCTTCTCGTCTAAGCTTGCAGCCTTTGGTCGGGTGGAAAAGAAACAATCGGTTATTCCAGGATTATATAGGTTTCATTGACTTAAAATGACCTAAAAGCAGCCAGAGAGGGATTTACCTTGTCTTTATTTTTTGCCTGAGGAGACAGAAAGAAAAACAGGGTTTTGTTTTTTGAATCCAAAAATGCCCTTTTCCATGATGGTTTCCAAAAGTGTTCATTAGAGAACGCCATGCTGTTCTACAAAGACCAAAAATTAAAACGGAAAAATCCCATTTTGCCAGCAGTTTTGCTCATATAGGCATTTAGCTTAGCAAACTCCAACCCAGTCCCCAGTGCAGGGCTGGACTCAGCACCTCCTTGGGCATCTGAGTTGAGGCTGGAGATGTGTGGCGTTGTCATGGTGATTGCTGTCAACAAAGGTTACCCCTGGTGGAACCTCTTTGGCCCTGTGACCCACACACAGAGCTGGAATAATAGACTCTGTAAGTGGCTTCTGCTCTGCAAATAGAGACAGGGCTGGAAATCAATTATTAATGAGATAGGTGACATTGACATTCATCCACATTTAATAAGCACAGCACAGCAACCGGAGGAGAGCTCGTTTTGCCCAGCAAAGTCTCACGGGTTGACTGGGAATTCAGAGAAAAAGGAAAGGCTAGGGTCAGAAACCCAAAGAGGAAGAGATGATGGTCTGTAGCCATGAACACATTTTAACTATTTCGATTTCTCTGTTTGATGTTCCTTTTGATACCAGTTTGTCTCCTAAATGACCGTAGAGGATCTGACATGCTGAGACTACAGTGCATCTCCTCCCCACTGCCTCCCACACGCCTCCCAGAGAGCCAGATCCAGGGTGGTGGGCTCATCCACAACTGGGGGAGCAGGAGCAGTGTTCAGACAGAGTAATGGACACAGACTCCATTTGTGGTTCAAAAGCCCTTTGCTATGTTTTTGGACTTGTTTGCAGAAAGTAAAATGCTAATGAAACCTAAAAAAAAAAAGATGTTGAAACATGTCCTCATGGCCTGTTCTCCATGCAGAATAAGTAGGACTTTGGTTTCTAAAGCTTTCTGCAGGAATCACTCTGGTTTGCCTTTTTAATTTCCTTCCAAGGCAGCCTGTTTCTTTATATCTGAAATAGTGCAAAGTTGCATTCGTACTAAATTAGAGGTTGACCCAAACTCTGCAGCCTTTGTAAGAAGGGGGAGTCCTTTTTAATTTAAAAGTATATGCCTCTGCTATAAAGTGGGGGTCGGGGGCAGGAGGCAAGGACACCAATTGCTTATTGAACCACCTCTCAGATTGGTAAGCTGGGACCCAAAGAAAGGAACTAGCTGACTACAGGGCTTACCCAAGTGAACTTTGAATGAGAAACACTAGCCAGCCTCCCTTTGTCCTAGACTTTGTTAAATCTCAGGCCTGGCATCTCTCCCTCTGATATACTATGTGCTTTTCTGGAGTCTGTCACTTCAGCGAGGGAACCATCGTCTTCCACTTCTATGCTCCAAACACGTCCGACTTCCAAGACTTCTTTCAGCAGACTTGTCATTCCAGACACTGATTGCTTGTGGCACCCAGCATGGTGGCGAGGGGAGATTTCTCGGGGTAATATGGCCGGCCAGCTGCACCGGTCTGCAGCCAGCTACGGGTGTCATGGAGCCCATACGGCTTCCCAGCGTGCTGACAAAGGACGCCAAGGTGCTCGGCAGAGACTGGAGTCAATTAAAGACTGAGGCTTGGGAAAAGGCCTCCTTGCATCTCCCTTTTTAATCTGGACCCTTTACCTTTTGATATTCTAGATGCTTTTCGTTTGCCCTCTGTCAGTGTAGAATTTTTGAAGGTGACTGATGTCTCAGGTCAATAATTACATGTGGCAAAAGTTCTTAAGCTCCAGGTTTAGATGCCTCTAATTTCAAGGCAAGAGCTTGAGGTTTCACATCCCCTTCCTGTAGGGCCGGGCTGAGGCATTGGACCGAGGGGGCTGGGAGACCATCAGCACACCAAGGGCTATCTAGAGTTTGCCCCACTTCTGTGGGTCTCTTGATATCTGAGTAGGCTTGTGGGGCTCCCACCCTTCAGCCATTTCCCACACTTGTTTGTTGAGTGTGGCCCCTTAATGGGGGGCAGGAAGTTCAGATTCATTACTACCAAACTCTCTAAATAAGTTTCCATTTTTATGTTTCACAGTTTCTCAATTTATGACCTCAGCTCCTTTGACTGAGTCCGGCACATTTGGATCCTGCAAGACCTTACAGGCCCTGCATTGAGTCGGCTCAGTCGATTAAGATGGACTTTCTGACTTATTGGGCACATAAGATGGACTTACTGACTTACTGAGCCTTGGGCACAGTGCCAGGGGCACAGTGTAGACTGAGGTAGACAGGACCTCTGTCTTCATGGAGTTCGCAGTCCAGTTGAGAGAACCAGGCAGCTGCGTCTTGGAAGTACCTGGATAGGGAAGGTATGGGGCCTTGGGCACAAAGGCAATGGTCATCTAACTCATTCCGCGGCTCAGGGAGGGCTTCCTGGAGGAGGTGTTGTCTAACCTATGATCTGAATGATGAGTTTGAGTTTGTCAGATGAAGGAGGAAGGGAGAGAGCCAAATCAGAGAGTGGAGGGAGCTGGGAGGATGGAAGAAGCTCGAAGTAATGACTTGTCTTGTGGCTTTCTTCTTAGAATGATGGGGAACTACCAAAAGGTCTTTTTTTAATTGGAGTTGGAGTCTCACTCTGTCGCCTAGACTGGAGTGCAGTGGCCACTCCCGGCCACCGCAGCCTCGCCTTGCTGGGCTCTGGCGATCCTTCTGAGACTTCCAAGTAGCCGGAACAACAGGCGTGTGCTAGCACACCCAGCTAATTTTTGATTTATTGTAGAGATGAGGTCTCACCAAGTTGCCCAGGCAGTTCTTGAACCCGCTGGCTGAGGCAATCCACTCGCCTCAGCCTCCCAAAGTGCTGGGATTCCAGGCTGTGCCACCGAGCCGGCTGCCAAAAGGTCTTATGCAAAGCAGGGGCTTCATCGCTTTTATGTTTTAGAAAGTTTACTCTGGGCATGCGGGAAACAATGGATTAGAATTTGGGACTTAAAAATATTTCTTTGTGGAGGCTCAGGTGAGAGGATTGCCTGACCCCTTCAGTTCGAGATCAGCCTGGGCAACTTGGCAACACCTCATCTCTAAAATAAATAAAAAAATTAGCCAGGTGTAGTGGCGCATGACTGTAGTTCCAGCCACTTGGAAGGCTGAGGCAGAAGGACCACCTGGGCCCAGCAGTTCGAGGCTGCAGTGGACGTGAGTGTGCCACTGCACTCCAGCCTGAATGACAGAGTGAGACTCTAACTCAAAAGAAAAAAAATATTTCTTTGTTTTGTTTCAATGCAAGGGGTGGAAGAAGATTCATATAGGATGGGGAGATGATCCCATCCCCTTTCCCAGGTCATGAGGCACTCATGGTTGTGAGCCTTGTATGTATTTGAGCTCTTCTTTTTCCACTATTAGCTGCTGCCTGTGGCTCATACCAGTTACCAGAACCTCAGTTTCTCCAAACACTTGTCCCCTGGATGTAAATCTTTTGCTCTGACAACATCCCTCAATTGTGGCTTAGAAGGAATTTCCACTTTCTCTCCCACCATACCAGCCTTTCTCTCTAAAAATAATATTCCCAGGCCCGCACATGCTTACACATGTTCTTGGCCACAGCTGAATTTAGAAGGTGGTCGTGCAGTAGAATTCCAGCAGGTTGGCTTAAGGTACCCATTTATTTTTGTAAAGTAGTTTCCTGCTTTCCAGTATTCTAGGTGATATTTTTCCTGTCACTTAGAAGAGGAACCTGGTGAAATAACAAATCAGGTAAGATGAGGAGACATGTCTCAGCCCCACTCTGACACCTGGTTAGGAAAGCTCCAGTCCACTGAAATAACGTGCTGAACTCACACACAAGGAAATGGTACGTCCTGGATACACCAGGGATGCGTTACAGCCACAGCAGGAGTCTTGGTGGAAATGGCCACGGTGCAGTGGCCAGTGGTCAAATGCCTCCTGGCTGTTTGAGTCACTAGATTCCAGCCATGGGATTCTTTGGGAAGTCCATGTCTCTCCACCTTGATGTCTTCCATTGACCACGATGCTTAACTGTTTCCTGTCCAAAATCATGAGGCTCTGACTGTGCTGTTTGGGTCCTGGTTTAGAAATGACTAGGGAATCTCATGTCATCGCCTAATGTTCCTTCAAATTGCAGCCTGACTCCAAGAAAAGAGGAAGAATTTGATAAGACAAAACATTACTCACTATATTTACTGAGCTATTATTTTGCGCCGGCTCTGTCCTAGGCTCCTTAGTACTCGATCTCTGTCCAGCATGGAGTTCCTGGTACCCATTTTCTGGTAGGAAACTGGGCTTTCAGAGATGTAACTTGCCCAAGACACGTGGCTGGAAAGTGGCCAAGCCAGAATTCCAGTCTGAGCTGTCTGGTTATGGAGGCCACATTCTTAACCAGCTTGCTGGGCTGCCACTAGTATGCTGGGCAACCTGCCCCTTCCTGAGCTCCATTTCCTCTGCATCCTCAGAATGATACAGCCCCTTTAATTCAAAGGAAATCTTATAGGGAACCTCAGAGTAGACAAGATAACACCATCCTGGGTGAAGTGTGGGCATGTGAGAGTCAGGGACAAGCTAGGAGAGGGCCTGAGGCTGAGCATGTCACACATGTCGCTGTATTTTGTTAGGCAGCATTCTGCCCTTTCCACACCACCACAGTGGCATGAACTGCCTCTGGATCTCCTACCTACCCCCCTTACTCTGCCAACCTCCTTTCTTACCTCCTCTCATTTCTTTTCCCTTCCTCGCAATCTTCCACTCCTTGGCTCCCTTGCCTCCTGAAGATAACAGACACACAGGGAATGGGATTGAGTTGGGTGGGAATATGATCATTCCCCTTACAGGAATATGGGGAGGATTGTACACCAAAATACTTGCCAGGCCTGCTGCAGGGCACTCGATGCCAAGCCTGCTGCAGGGCACTCAACATAATGGCGCTTCCTCAGATGATGAATACGGATATTGTCATTATTACTCAGGACACAGAGGGGAGATGAGGGAGCCTTTGAAGAGTCATGAGCCCTGGTAAAATCCTTAGGGTCACCATGGGCCCTTCTTGGGGTCAGCCTCTGTTACCAGGAGACCTCTTCTACAGCCTGGCCACTCCTATCTGTGATGCCCCTGCCAGACCTCACCATGCTCTGACAGACACAAGATTTGCTGACCCTGTGAAAATCCCGTTAGATGAGAAATGTAGTTGGTAAAATGGGCCTTACTCTTCCAATGTAGACTCTGTCTCTGTAGGTTAGCCAGTCTTGTTGACTAGGGAGACACTTTCTGACTCATGTCCTGGATTCTAGGGCCGAAAAGTTCTCACCTGTGAAGAAGGATTTTAGAGGTTCTTTCCTGCTCCATTGTAAGTCCTGTGAGAGCAGTGACCCTTTCTTTCTCAGTTTCTGCTGTCATCCCAGCTACTGGCCTCAAGCCAGGCTCCTACAAAGAGTTTTTTACAATGTTTTGGAATAAATGAAGAAGTGAATTGATTAACTGCAGGGAAGGACTGGGTTTGATCCTGGCTTCATCACTTAATACCTGTGTAGCCTTGAACAATTGTCTCGACCTGTTATTTTCTCAGTATTCTCATCTCTCAAATGAGAATGGAAAGAGTATGTACTTAAAGGGACTTGGGGAGAATTGAGTGAGTTAATATATGAGGAGAACCCTCCCCCCAAAATGGAATTATAATTTGGAGGGCAGTCTCCTTGCAGTACAGGCTTCTCCTGCTAGGTAAGTGTTCTAGGAACCCATCAGCATCAATGTACCAGCTAGTGTTGTTGTGAAAGGCTGCATTCAGTGTTAGTGAAAATTTTTTGGGAGATTCTTTTAACTCATTTGCTTATTTTATGATTGGTGACTTGCAAGTGCACCTGCCCACATCGCGCTGAGTGTTCAGCAGTTTTTGACCAAAAACAGCACGACCCCTGTGCCCCACCCTATTCATCCAGTCTCACCCTGAGCAACTTTTTTTGTTTCCCTGGATGAGAAAATTCCTCAAAGGGAAATGTTTTGCAAACGTGGAAGAGGTGAAACAACAAATGATAGAAGCACTAAAAGACATCAAAACAAATGAGTTCAAGAACTGTTTTGAGCAGTGGAAAAAGTATCTCAGGAGGTGTATAGCATCAAATGGAGAGTACTTTGAAGGTGACTGAAGTTTAAACATGTAAAAATAAATACACATTTTTTATGAATAAATTCCAAATTTTGGGGGGGTCCTCCTCATATATAAACAGCCTTCAAAACAGCACTCAACACCTGGTTTGTGCTGCGTAAATATTGTCATCATTACAACACACTTGAGATGCCATTAGACATAAAGGTTTGCTTGCTTGTTTGTCTGAGGGCAAGAATGGCTCTTACTGAGTTTTGTGCTCCAGGGCTACCCCGAGTCCATCATATCATTGAAGCTCCTATTGGTGGTGATCTTTGTGATGACAAAATGAAAGTAATCATAAAGTGTTGCTTTCTCCTCAAAGAGATATCTATACAGTGAAGGACTCTGATCAAGGCAATGAAAAGTTGAGCAACGTAACCAGTTCACTCTAAGTATCAGTGTGAAGCTGGGAGAAGAATGCTGGTCCACACAGGACTAGACGTCAGCTATGTGGTCTCCTCATTTGTGTAGGGGATTCTCCTAGCCATAGTGACTCTGAAATGGCCCTTGTAATCTTCAAACCACAAAGGAGATCAGAGACCTATGGGAGGAATGATGTGGCTTAACAACACATCATCAATACAACAAGGCTGTGTGCAGCCCGGGAGTCTTGGTCTGAAGCAGCCTTGGATGTGGAATATCAACATGAAAAGGCTGAGGCTCAGGACAGTTTTCTGCATTTTATTTGCCAATCTTTTTACAATCATGATTAATGATGGTGAAAATTCCAAGCCTTTCATTAAACAAGTGAGAGGAGCCCCCTCCCCAGGTTTGCTTTGTGCCATAAAACTCTTCAAATATGTTGAAGTGGGAAAGAGAGGAAAGGAGGATTGTGCCCTGCTGTTGCCAGTTGTGGCTCAGGGAAAGCCAAGCCATCCAACAAGAGCAGGCGGGCAGGGGAATTTGGTCTGTCACTGAGCTGGAATGGCTGAGCATTCCCGTCATCAGCAGGTTGAAATTGGGGGAGAATTAGCTCCTCTCCAGCTGAGATCATGAGCATCTGTGATTTGTGCGTGTGGTTATACGCCAGGCCACCCTTTATCATCTTTTTAAAGGGAACCAAGAGTCTTTGGGGACCTCTCCGCGCTCTGACATTCTGCTAGCAGGAAGTCGGGAGTCATTAGTATGAAAAATGGCAGCCAGGAGGCAAATGCACATCAGGGGCAGACAGTGAGCTGAGCAAACACATTAATGTTCAGGGGCAAGGGAGGGGTGGCTTGTCATGGGGAGGGACCTGCTTCCTTTTTCTAGAAGTTACTCCCAATTGCTGCCGTACAAGATGGGAAACTTTGTGCTTGCTTTGGCAAGGGTTCCTGCTCTCCGCTCAATGGTTGCATCAATTCATTCCAAATTGTGTTGGTAATCGATGGGAGTCCTGCCTTCTGGAGAATTACTGCTCCTTAAAGACATCCAAGCCAGCAAGTCCAGCCCAAGGAGTAGCAGGCCAAGGCCTCCACAGTGGATTATTCACTGAATAATCAGGTCTTTCCTCCTGCTTCCCTCCCCAATCCTCCCTCCCCTCAGCCTGTGCCTTGATAGAGAGGCACAGATCTACCCATCAAAGGAATGCGGGGACAAAGGGACTTGGAGAAAATCAGAGGAGGGATCCACTAAAAAATGCAACATCTTGGGAGGCTGAGGTGAGTGGATTGCCTGAGCCCGTGGGTTTGAGGTCCGCCTGGGCAACTTGGTGAGACCTCATCTCTACAATAAATCAAAAAATTAGCCGGGTGTGGTAGCGCACGCCTGTAGTTTCAGCTACTTGGAAGGCTGAGGCGGAAGGATCGCTGGAGCCCAACGCCGAGGCTGCGGTGATGGCTGGGAGCAGCCACTGTACTCTGGTCTGGGCAACAGAGTGAGACTCCAACTCAAAGAAAAAAAAAGCAACATCATGAAGGTCCCTGAGCAGATTTCAAAAGATCAGTTGGAGCCAGGCGCAGTGGCTCATACCTATAATTCCAGCACTTTGGGAAGCCGAGGCAGGAGAATCTCCTGAGTCTAGGAGTTCGAGACCAGCCTGGACAACATAGACCTTGTTTCTATTAACAAAATAAAAAAAAATTAGCTGGGGATGGTGGCATGTGCCTGTAGTTCTAGCTACTTGGGAGGCTGAGGCAGAAGAATCATCTGAGCCCAGGAAGTCGAGACTGCTGTGAGCAATGATTGTGCCACTGCACTCCAACCTGGAGGACAGAGTGAGACCCTGACTTAAAAAAAAAAAAAAGGTAAGTTGGACTCTGGAGCCCTCTGAGTTGACCTCACAATCAAACCATTCCTTCCTAGTTCTGTTAGAATGCAAACTCTGCTCATGTGTGAAATGCAAAGGTGTTTTGGTGGAGAAAAGGCCACCCCCACTTCCAACTGCTACCTGCAATAATTGGGCTTCATAACTCTTTTAACTCTTGAATTTGAATTTTCCAGGAAAGATGAACCAAGTTCCTGTGCATATGGGCTCCTTTTCTAACCTCCCCTTCCTTCTGATTCCCTGTCTTGAGACCCCAGTCTAATGCAGAGAAACAGTGTGACTTCTGATGCCAATAATCTTGGAGATCTTTGCTCCTCAGCTGAAAACTGGGCTTTTGCAGGGAGATTTCTGAAGCTTCTGGCTGTAGGTGATGAGCTGAGAGAGAGCTGGGCTGTTCTTATTGCAGATATCTTAGGAAGTGGCTGCACTGCTCTCCAGGGCCCCCGAGCACCAGGAGCTGATAAGATGGAGAGAGCACATGGCAGGTCAGATGGTTCAAGCCATCTTGAAGGAGCCCACAGCCAAATCCAGCCTGTCATCTTTTTATGTTTTATTGGATCACAGCCACACCCATTTATGGACTTATTGTCTGTGGCTACTTCCCTGTCACAATGGCAGAATTGAGTAGTTGGGACAGTATTGTAAGACCCCTTCAGGCCTAACATATTTACTCTCCAGCCTGTTATTATCTTGCCAACCCCGGGTCCACACCATGGTTTCATAAACCTATAAATCACCCATGTCCCGGGGAAGCCTTGGTTTTGGATTAAATAAGATGGCAGAGGCAGCTCAGTGCAGCAATTGCAGGAAAACTACACTCTCGTTTGTTGTTTCATTCATTCATGGGATGCCTTCTGTGAGATATCATTATCATCAATGTCATCATCTCCATAGTCCCCTTGTCTAAGAAACTCCCAGGCTCATACGTCCCAACTATGGAGTTGAAGATGACACCCCCAGAAAAATCATTGGCCTTTACAGCAAGAAGAATCCTTTATTCTCATCTAGACCAATGGCCTAATTTTACAAAATGAGGAAACTGAGGCCCAGTGAAAGAAAAGGTCTTGTTCCAGGTCACACAATGAGTTAGTGGCAATACTGGGACCAGAATGTAGGCCTCCCTGGCCAGGGTACTTGAATCATGATAGTTGACCATATTATTTTTCCTGTGTCTTTCTGCATTTGATCAGTATCAATTGATGGCCTTTGCCCCATTTTGGGGATCAGTAGTTGACTGTGTGACTCAGCAGTCTATGCCCCTGAAGAGCACGATGTCCCTGGTTCATCCCTGGTTCACATAAATTGCACCTGTCACTCCTCTGCACAATGCCAGATCAGGCGTAATGTGTGCTCCCTGAAAGGGGAACCTGCTTTTTTAAGGGCAATTATACATTAGATATGAATTTAGGCTTAGGATCCTGGTGGGCATCCTTCTAGGAAACTCTTTATCTTGCATTATTTGCAGAGTAACTTTTGCAAAGGTTAGGCTACTCTTGGAACTGAAATACAATTGAAGTTGAAAAATACCAATATATTTTGGGAATAGAATAATCCCAATTCTCTTTTCTCTAAGACTTTCTGTCCAGTCTCACTGACCTACTGTTTACAGAATCAAAAACATGAGGGCAACCCCCTCGGGTCCCCTCCCACTGAAGACAGCTTTTCTGTCTTCTCAATAAATCCTACTTAAAAAAAAAAAAAAACATGAGCCATGCTCCATGACCAATCCAGGAGCTCACTGGAGAACTGACTCACATTTGTAGCAATGCACAAGGATGTCTTGGGTCCAGAATGTGGGTAAACTAGAGTTTCCTCCAGCTTTCAAGAATTAACTGTTTGTGACAGATAGGATTTGGCAGATATGGAGAGAAAAAGTCAAAGAACCCAAAGGTAGAACTGATGCATTGATGGTAAATGAGGCAGGATCCAAGAGGCTCTGGTTGGGAACTCTTACCTTCTGGATGGAGAAGTAAAGCCATAGCACCTTCAGAGATCAGCTCTGGCTCCTGCTTCCCATGACTTGCTTACTGCAGCCTTCGATTGGAGTTTTTTTTTTTTTTTTTGAGTTGGAGTCTCATCTGTTGCCCAGGCTAGAGTGCTGCAGTAGCATAATCATGACTACTGCAGCCTCCACGTGCTGGACTCAGGCGATCCTTCCACCTCAGCCTTCCAAGGTAGCTGGAACCACAGGCACACACCACCACACCCGACTAATTTTTTGATTTATTGTCGAGACAAGGTTTTGCCAAGTTGCCCAGGCTGGTCTCGAACCCCCTGGGCGCAGGCAATCCTCTTGCCTCCCTCTCAAAGTGTTGGGCTTACAGGCGTGAGCCACCGTGCCCAGCTATAGCCTTGGATTCAGCCTCTCTGAGAGTCACTTTTTTCATCTCTTAATGTAAGTCAGCGCTTCTCAACTGGGGGCAATCCTATCCCTACTCCCACCTCTTGGGGACATTTGGCAAGGTCTGGAGATATTTTTGATTATCACACTGGGTTGCTACTGGCATCTATGTGGGTAGAGGCTAGAGATGTTGCTAAACATCCTATAATTCAAAGAAAAGCTCCCCACAGAGGATTATTAAATAAAAAACTGTCATCTCAACAAGTCAGAAGTGTTGAGGTTGAGAAGCCTTGTCTTACAGAAAGGGACTAGCCTTCTTTATCCTTGTGTCTGCACCAGACAGTCCCACACCCATACATAATGGGCACTCCATAGATATCTGTTGAACAAATAAACATGAAAATGTATGAATATAAGAATAATTGAACATTATGCTTGCCTTTTAAGAGCACTACAAAAATTTTTGTCAAAGTATCTATGCACAGATCCTAGGACAGTGCCCAGCACATAGTAGGTGTTCAGTAAATGGCAGCTCACAATGATGCCGATAACGTTCACCTGAATTGGCTTCATGCTCATTTTAAATAAGAATTCCCTTGTTTTCATCCTTTGCCAAGATAATAGGCAGTCTGTGCAGGCAGAAAGCCCAGTGGGGCTTTTACAAATATTGGTTTACAAAGAATCTTTTTCATCTTGTGTTTTCCAGATAGGTAAGCCAAGGGCCACTTGGTTGTGCCTTCATTTCCGCTCCCTCTGGCAGACTATTCCTAGGCAAGGTTTTGTTTCTCTAAAATTATTGTTTCATCGCTTTGTTGTTCTAAAGGAACCTGTTGGTTAATATTAATGCATTTTTATCTTGGACCATTTCCTTCCGGTTCTCTTTTCCAATCTGCCATCATGTTTTGCTTTGTCCTTTTTAATATCAGTGCTGCTTGCAAAGCCCTCTCATGTACATATTACCTTTGAGTCTCAGAGGAAGGCTGTGGGAGTGTTGTCATCTCCATCTGACAGGTAGGAAAACTGAGGCTCAGGAAGTTAAATGGCTGCTGATCAGCAGCTTCTGGCTCTGCCTGATCACCTCCTGCCAGGATCTGAGAAGCGGAAGAGATTTAGGGACAGAAGTCAGAGAAAGGGAGGCGACCTGCCACCAAAACCCACACGAGAAGTAATGCCCAGGTCTCTGGATGCCTCCATCCTATCTTTTCCAGCCCTTATTTTCTTTCCCACCTACACGTGAGAGTCATTTTCCACTTGAATATCTCATCCATTCATTTAGGAAGGAGTCTTAGAGTGCCATGAGAGGACTTCTGGGTTGGGGTCCTGCTCTGCTACTTACCACTGGAGAGCATTTGCCCGCCTGACTTCAATACCCTGAACTTGATATTCTCTTATCAGAAGTGGAGATGACAACCCTTGCCCTAGGTCATGGAGTTGTCATGTTAGCCAGTTGAGATCAAATCAGTAGAAGAAGTTCTCTGCCCTCTCCTCTCTCTTTCCCTTGTCCCTAAGTCCGGAACAGTATTAATACTTGAGTTACATTGGCACAAGTGCCATGATAAAAATAATAATACTGGCTACTATTTACTGAGCCCCTCTTTTTGTCAGGCTCTCCACTAACCACTAACATGTATGATCTACTCCAATTCTCTCAACACCTCTGTGGGGTAGATGTTTCACTATCTCTGTCTTACAGAAGAGGCAGTTGAGATTCAGACAAGTGCAGTTCCTTGTTCAGGGCTGCACAGCTAACCATGAACTAGGCCAAGACTGAACTCAAACTCAGTTGGATTAAAGAGTCTGAGATCTCCTTCATTCATGGACTCACTTATTAAGAGCCTCCCAGTGCTAGGCATTGTATAGCCATCCTGATGCTTCGTGGCCCCCCTGCCCTCATCCAGGCCAGAACAGGGGTGGTCAGGACATCCCTTCTTCCCGAAGGAGGTATGGGGACATGTGTGTTCCTGTTGGCCCGCAGTCCCATCAGCTGTGTCAGCTGGTGTCCCTGGGAAGAGGATGACATTACTGCTTCCAGCTGAGAACAGCTGATCAGCACCAAGGGTGGGCAGGCGGGCTGAGCCACATGAGAAAGGCCAACCCACCAGCAGTACAAGCACAGCAATTGTGCACAGAGCCCCCCTGAAGACCCTGGCCTGGAGACTGGTCCCCTTGTGCTTCCTGAGCTGTAACCTGCCAGAGCCCACTGTTTGGGACTTTTGTCCCTTCTGGCTCATCATCAGGGGTTTCCTCAGGACAAGGTTCCTTCGTGACCTAAAGACCACATGGACTGAAATCTCTGAAAAAAATCTATTGGGGTTTTCATAGTGCAAACACAACTGTTGCCCGTGCACAAATATTGACTTTTGGTGCTAACTCTCTCATGCATGACCACCCTTGGGAGAGACCTGACTCAGGCTCCTGAGCACAGGCTGCTCAACCGGGTCAAAGGGAGCCAGAGGCAAGGGGAGATGCTTCTAGCATCTCAGATGCCCCTCTTCCAAATGGACCCCCTTGGTCTCAGTACCTAGGCAGCATGGAGTTTTGCTTTTCTTGGGAACTCTGTCGTAAGACTCCACCATGTCTCCTGTATTCATTTCCTAGAGGTACTATAACAAAGTACCACAAACTGGGTGGCTTAAAGCAGAAATTTATTCTTTCACAGTTATGGATGCCAGAAGCCTGAAATCAAGATGCCTGCTCTCTTTGAAGGCTGTAGGCGAGGATCCTTCCTTGCTCTTCCTAGCTTCTGGTGGTTGCTGGCAATCCTGGGTAGTCCTCTGCTTGTAGATGCATCACTATCATCTCTGCCTTCATCGCCCCATCATGATGTTCTCCTCGCATGTAATTACTGTCTCCCTGTTCAAATTTTCCTCTTCTCAGAATACCAGTCTTGGATTAAGGCCTACTCTAATCAACTTGTTTTAATTGGAATACATCTGCAAAAACCCTATTTCCAAATAAGGTCACATGCACAGGTACTATGGGTTAGGATTTGAACAAATCTTTTTAGTAGACAGTTCAACCCACGCCACCCAGGCAGTTATTGTTCCCTCAGGGAGAGGTTATGTAGCATCCAACTGCCTGTATACAGCCTCTAGGTTGCCTTGGAGAATGGGTCCATCTGACCAGAAGTCACACATGTGGCCAGGTCACTCCTTCCCATGGTGTACCACAGATCTAAGGGAAGCATCTGGTCTCCTTGATGTAGCTGCAAAGTCCTACACAGGCTGGCCTTGCTTGCCTCTTGGTCCTGGCTCTGTCACCTCCTCCTTCCCATTCCATGTCCGTGTCCTTGGTGCTTGAAGTTCTCTGAGTGACCCTTGGTTGGCTTCATTTCAGTCTTGCCACACTCTGCTTCTCAACTCAGAGAACACCTTCCTTCCTTCTTCCTCTGGGTAGGTCCTTACTCATCCCCCTTCACCTCTCAACCCGGAAGTTATCTCCTATAGGGAGTCTTTGCTAACCCTCCCTGACACTACACCAGGTGCCTCTCAGCTTCTTGGCCCCCATTCTCCCTCCCAGCCACTCCCATTAGCTCACACATCACACTGCATTACATTTGTCTCTTCACTCGTCTGTGGCCCTGACGTGACTGCAAGTCTCACAAATCAGGGTCTCTGTCCTCTTCCTTCTCAAATCCCCAGTCCTTGCTCATGGCCAGCAAACATAAATGCTTGTTGAATTGAAGAATCAATTGAATGAAAAAGTAAGTAGAAAGCAAAAATATCAACAATAGCCCAGCCACCTTCCAAAAGTTGTGCAAATTAAAGGAGACATTTCTTCCTTTCTGTGAATAACTACCTACCACCAAATTAAGCAAGGGGTAGATGCTCAGAGGAATGATGTTTTAGAAACTGCTAGTGTGCCAGGCTTTGGTCAGGACTGAGGATGAACCGGAGGCAGCTTCTGGAGGAGTCTTGATTTGTTATGAGGAATGTCCAGCCTTGTGCCATGAATGCAAAAGACTGCACTGTGCGCCTATGGCCTTCTTTTGAGATTTCAGCCCCATTTTCTTTCTCAATAAGGGTGGAAGGCAACCAAAAAAGTGAGAAGACTCAGCTAATTTCTTCTTCTCTGGCACATGTGGCTCTTTTGCATGATTGAACACCTCAACCCACTGAAGAATAAAAACTGTAATTCCTCTCTCTCTTTTTTCATTGTGTTTAGCCAAAACAAGCTGTGAAAGAATGTAAAATATATCATTTTGTTGGCACCCGTTCACAAGTGAGTCAGTGAGCTTGCTCACATTTACAACTAAAATTGGATTCTAACCTTTCAAAAATTTATGACAACTGCTCCTTCTTGTGGCTTAAATGTTGACATATAATTAATTTAGGATTTCTTCCCATGATTTCCTGTCCAGGTTTGTACCTGCCACAGAAATATCCTTGAAAGTTTATCTAACAGCTGGAGCCATGAAAAAACCCAGTGAAGCTTTGTAAAGCAGGGTGGGCTGTGCCAACAGGAAGAGCCCAGGAGAAAGTGGGAGGCTGCCAATGGGGCTGGCTGCCGGAGGTGCCCCACATTGGAGCCACAGTATTTGGGGGAAGTTTGGGGTTCCTTTTGCCACTGTTCCTTCCTGGCCCCTGTGATGTGCTCCCTCTTTCCTCTGCACACATATTTTCATGAAGATGACTAGGCCTATAAATAACTTTGGCACAAACACCCTGGGCTGGGGCTTTCTGTACTCTGGCTCAAGCCTGTCCTGATGCCAGGACTCTGGTCTATATCTAGTATAGTGTAGAGGGGGAAGTAATAAGAACTACTGCTAATTGAACTCCTTTTATATGCCAGGTACTAGTCAGGGACTTTGTAGGCAGTGTTCATTTTTATTGTATCCTCTCAGCCACCTGGAGAGATGGCAGTTATTATCTTCAGATGAGAAAACTGAGGCTCAGAGTGGTAAGTGATTGATCTCAGAGGTGAAGGATTTACTTCTGCCCTAAACTAGAAAGGGGAGGAAGAAATAGGTGGTTCCTATGGCAAGAGCAAAATTATCTACTCCCAAATGTCAGTAGTGCTGAGGTTGAAAATCACTGCCGTCAAGTGTTTCAGACTATTCTTGGCACATGATGAGCATTTGATAAATGTTTGCAATCATCCATGAATTCAGCTCTCTTCTAAATCTACTTTAATATTTATTGAGAACCCACTATGTGGCAGGCACACGAGAAACACAGTGGCGATCAAGACACACACAGCCTGTCTTCATGATAGCAGCCTGGGTACAGTCAGACGTTAATCAAACCCTAACACAAATGCCTGATGCCAAATTACTCAGAAGCGGGAGCATGTGGGAGGAGGGGAAGAAGAGAACGCTAAGGGAATGTTTGGTGAGGGGATTTGGCCAGGAATGAGAGTCTGGGAAGGCCCCCTGAAGAAGTGGCACCGAGGATAAGTAGCCAGCAGCTGGGGTAAGAGGTTATGGGAAAGTGCTCAAGTCAGAGGGAGCCCTATGTATAGAAGCCCTGGAGGGAGACCCAGCTCCGTGACTCCTTCAGCAGTCGGAATCCCTGTTCATGGACCAGCACCACCAACCAGGAATTCATCAACCCCTGCAGGGGTTTGCAATGCCACCTGTGAAACTGGATCCCAAGGAAGTTCTCTGCAGCAAAGCCGAGGCCTCTGATATATTCATGGGTCATGTGGGGGCTGCCAGGAGGACTTTGCGGTCCTGCTGCATTGGGTGCTGGCAGTGGCTTCAGGCGTGCCTCCAGAACGCGCTGGCATCATGCCTCAGGTGCCTACTTTGTCATGCTCCAGTCCCTTGGTCTCTGGCCCAGTTCTGCCCAAAGGCATTTCCCAGCCCTCAGTCCTGAATGCCAAGCCTGTCTTAGAAGAGCTAAGTCCAGCCCCTGCTTGCCAGGACCTTGGGATTTAATAGGGAGACTTCCAGTCAGTTCATGTATTATGAAAACACATTTTCCTCTCTTTAATCTTCAAAGTGACCAGTGACAAAAGCAGTGCAGGAATTCCCTCTCAGGGCACCTCCACATCTAAGTTGGAAACATGTGTGATAGCTGGAAGCCCCGTCACAGCTGGGAGAATGGGTCCATCTGACCAGCCATTGTTACAGCTCTGTCGGTTATACTTGGAGCCAGTCAGCCCCAGTGGTGATTACAGAGTTCACTTAGATCCCTAAGTGGGAGCTGGAGACAAGAGAGCGAGGGCTGAGACCCTGGGCACTTGTGCTCCATACAGACCTACAAGGGTAGACTTTGACATGGATTTAAATGTAAATTCAAACCAGAGAGCATGTCTGCTTTTTGGCACTGTGCAAATGTGACTGGCCTTAGGTTCCCACTGAAATAACCTCTGCTTGTTCCCACCCCCCAACTCTTCATTCTGTGGAGGGAGATGCCATTGTTTCCCTTTAAGGTGGTCTGTTGGGTGATGGGCTTTCGAAGCAAACTTTATGCTTGTGTGCCTTTGCAGAGATTGACTACAATTCCGGAGGCACCTAGTTCCCTGTGTTTCTCAAAACCTACACCACAATTCATATAGTAGGTATTCACTTGGGATCTGTCATTATGGAACACATCCTTGGACTGGAGGACTGTGTTTTCTGTTGCTTTGACAGCCCCACCCCTCCCCATACAGCTAGGATAAGATCAGTGATACTGTAGACACCCCTAAAACTTCATTCTGTAGCATCCTGGCCAGTTTTCCTGTTGACCAAGCAATGCTACCCAACATAAAGAGATTATAATGATGTGGGAACCAGAAAGGCAGCTACAATGCCAATGGTCTGCCCTGATGTCCCAGAAAGTTGCCATTTTGTTTATACCACAATAGAAATTCCTTTTGGACAAAGCAGCTTTAGTTTAAATAGAAACGCCATGGATGAGAAGGCAAGTCCCACCAACACCAATGAATTTCATGTTGGGTTTCCACCAGGTCTTTCAAGGTTACCTATGAAAGGATGAGGGCAAGAAGGCAAGATACCATGTATGGGGATGGAGGAGTGGAGTAACTCAGCAGCAGACATCCTGACCATTGCTGGGGGAGGCTCTCATTTGGAGTGAGTCTAGCGTTGGAGTTCTACTTTGCCATAAAGGCAGACCTTCTCTCAATAATCTTTTTAGCGTCTACTCTTTCAGAGACAACTTGAACCCCAAAGCCCTCATGCAGCCAGAAGACATGTGAATATTCCATCAGTTTCCAGGAAGCAATAGATTGGAATCCTCCAGATAGTTCACTCAATTTAAGAATGATAAATGATCAATCATTGCATTCCTCCTAAATGAAATTAAGATGTTAAGATATATTGCTTGGGCCTTCTGGATAGGATTTCTGCAGTTGAATTTCTGACAGAAAAAAAAAATGTATTGCTTTGGAATTGCTGGGGAAAGGGAGACATTCTGGATTTTTGTTAAGGTAAAACATTTGATGGTGGGGAAGAATGCTTCAGACATGTTAATTTTTTTCATATTTAAAAGTAATTAATTGTCCCAAATACTACGAAGCCAAAAGGCCATAATGCAAACTCACAGAGGGAAAGGAGGATGCATGTGCCTTGATCCTCTAAAGTGGAGGCTTTTGAAGAGGCTGTAGGTGAGTGAGCCTGTGTTGGGAGACAAAAATTACTGACTGAAAATCCATTTGAAAGCACAGAGAGTTTGGACAAAGCCCTAGGAATGTGCAGAAATCCAGAGTTACTTGGCAAATAGCGCAGTGTATAAAAAGAAGTCCTCTTCCGTTGTGTACAGGTACACAGGGACACCAAGGAGACGTGACTTTCTTGGAAGGTCTTTCCATCCCTGCTGTCATATCAAGTCAGCGTTCCAATGTGCTCCTGTAGGCTGTGTATTTGATATCCCAGTGTACGAGAGTCATACCACTGCCCCACCTCTTACTAGCTGTAGGACTTTGAGTGTGCAACCACTCTGCACCTGTTTCTGAAGCCTTATGATAGGTTACTAACGACAGCCTCTTCTGAATATAAGGATGGAATGCTGTAAAATGAAAGTGCCTATGCTTGATGAATGTTGGCAGGTCATCCTCTTCTTTGGTACTTAGCATGACTTTAATTATTTGTTGAATATAATGTCTGGTATACTTACTAGCTGTGTATTTCATGAAGTCAAAGCTGTCTTGTTCAGCTGTATGTCCCTAGGACTTAGCATGGTTCCTGGGAAATGCAAAAAACAAACAAAAAATAAAAACTGTGGGATGAAGAAATGGAGGGAGGTAGGGAAGAAAGGGAGAAAAGAAGGAAAGATTCTTGTACTTTTCATAAACATAGCTTGAAGACAGTAGAAAATCCAGACTGAATTTGCCTTTGTATCTCATTTAAGAACCCTTTTAACTTTCAACTCTACAAACCAAAACAAAGTAGCATTTTTCCTGTTCATTGATTTTCAGGTAGGTGAGTATTGGGGCCCAGAGACAAGACTATTTTTAAAGTTGTGCCTTCACCTGGCTGGTTGCTGCCTTGTGTTGAATACCCTTCCCCCACCCCCAACAAAGATATGCTCCTCCCCCCAGAGAAGGCTATTTCCTTTTGTTGCAGGAAACTCCGATTTGGTGGTTGCTTAGAAAACACAAAGAATTTTGCAGCAAGTTAAAATTAAAGTACAGTTAATCAAATGCAAAACTCTATTCAGCCCCCTATCTGCCAAAACGAAACAACTTAAGAAATGAATTTCAGATCACTGACAATGATGACTGTTTTATGGCAGTGGGGTTGCCTGTCTTCAGCTGGCCATCGTGGCAGGCGTGCACCCAGCATTTAGAAATTAAACAAAAACACATTGAACTTGCTGCATTAACTGTTGCCACATCGGAACGCTAATGGGTTTAGTGACCACAACCGACCCAGGCCAGAGTGTTTCAACAGCCAGAGGACCAACCTCAGTTACTGTGCTTTGCCCAAGTTGTTACAAGCTTAATTCTTTGCAGTTTATTTTTCCTGCTATTCTGGCCTCTCCCCCACCATGTCTTAAAGAGGGCAGCAACCAGCCCAGCCTCATATAGCAAGGCCACAGGGCCCTGACAAGACTTCTGCAGATGCAGGCACCACAGCCTCCTGGGCCTCACCACCAGTTAGAGCAGGGCTCTGCCTCCTTCCTTCTTTAGCTAGTCCCTTCCGTTGTGCGTTCTGGAATGGCCCAACCTGAAGCAAATGCAGAGAGCCTCTTGATTCACCACTCATCTGGAAAAGTGGAGTCTTCCTGCCTCTCTCCCTCTCCAAGAAAACATGCTGCATAGTGGTTTCTTTGCATCATAGCCAAGCTTTCAGCCCTGCCTGAGAAACAAGGTCAACATCTCCATTTCTGTACATCTAAATCAAGCAGGACCTTGGCAGCGAAGAGGTTAAATTGCTCAAAAGGCTGGATCTGTGGTTTCCTGCCCACACTTGCTCTGGCCTAAGGCAGTGCTTGCTGTTTGTGGGGAGGCGGGGAGGTCTGCTTGGACCCAGGTGGCCGACAGGCAAACCATGTTATTAAGAAGCAGGGATCGCAAAACCTTGATCTTCAAACGAGACCCCTAATTAGTCACCAGCCCAAGAGTAAATGGAATTCCACCTAGTGAGGCGGGAAGGGCGCCTTCAAATCCTGGAGACTAATTGCCATTATTGGCTCTATGAAGATCCTGTTGTAAACACTTGTCATCCGAGCCACTTCTGGTCGGTAAACTTGAGATATCGAATTGTTCCTTCATGTTTCAAATTCTCAAAAATGCCTCTCTGCCTCCTTTTCTAGGAGGAGATATCTTTTTCCTGAACATGACAGCTCGCTTAGCATGCAGTTTAGGGAGGTGTCTCCCTGTGGCCTGGATAAGCTATAGCAAGTGCATCCTAAAAAACTGAGTTCTTTTCAGTAAGGGATTTTAAAACATGTTCTACTTTATTCTCACTGGAATTTGAAAATGCATCTCAAAAATGAACTGTAATTGCAGGCAGAAGGGATTTATCATGATGATATTGGGGCTTACCTTGGGGAGCACCCCTCAGGGATACAGACCTTTTTAAGGCCCCTGGGAGGGGCCCTAATGATATGTCCACAAGGCCATATATTTTTATCAAGTTTGAAACAATCAATTATCTGTGTGTTTTTTTTCCTTCTTGAAGAGGGCCTCCAATGTGTTATAAACGTCAGGCCACACAAAACCCATATTCGATATTCAGTGTTGTTTCTGGAGAAAGTCTTTTCTCCCTGCTTTTTGACATCTTCCTTCTTGATCCTGTTTGCCATTGTGAAGGGAAAGGTAAACTTCTGCGGGCTACATACAGGGTGCTAGGTTTTATCTAAATTCACTCTTTACTGGGAGGATGTCTCAAGAGCTTAGGACAAAGAGACCCTGGATCCATCCCCTTCAAGGGCAGCCTAGATAATATCAAACTGGAGTGGCAAAAGGGGCCAACCTAAAGAAGTTTGGGAGCCATGGGGACTTGGGCTGGTCCCAGTGTTTCAGGACCACTGAGACGCTATTATCTGGACACTTCCATGGCATAAGCATGTCAGAGTGAGAGAGAGGGAGGAAGAAAGTAATAACTAGTTTCTGAATATTCCTAGGAAAGCGTGAGTTTTCTATTCACCTTTGAGGTTGGCTTTTATCAAGCATCAGTGGGGTCTGAGAGAACATATTCCAAGTTCAACATCCACAGCAAGCGAGTTACAGGGCCAAACATCATCTAGTGTCAAATAACCCCTCTCTCCCGAAGCTTCAAAACTGTTTCTTCAGCGAGCCGAGGAGTCACTCTTACTCAGCAATCATTCCTTTGTGTGAAGAGTTGAGGGTGGGACAGGAGGGTGGAAATTCCTTATACAAGGCTTAGGGTATTTGCTCACAGGATTCCGTTGTCCCTGTGATGAAAGCTATGGTTTTCTCTTTACAGGTAACCTACTAACCTCAGGCCTCTCTCGGAGCACACAGAGGTGGTTGCCCTAAGTAAGGTTTTCCAGGGTGACGCAGATGTTTCCCTGTCTCTCTAGAGTGCGGGTGTTCTGTTGAATCAGCCCTCATCTCTGATGTCATCGGCAGCACCCCCAAAGATTCCCAAAGCATTATTTTAATCTATGTGTTTCACTGATTGGAGATGTTGGAAATTGTATGCTATGCTTGGTTATTTTAACTAGTTCAGAAAAAAAAGACTAACATCAGTTTTGACAACAAACAAAACGAGTTTTTGTTCTATCAGTTATGTTTAAAAGATTCCAATTTCAAACTAAACACAATGTGTGGTTATTCTGTCAGCGATTTATATAGCCACCAGGGCGCCACAGTTACACACTGCATACATCATTGTATTTTTAAAATGTACTTAATGAACTTTTTTTTCTTTTCTAGTAACTACTTCATTGCCTTAAATGAATGCATTCCAATAGAATTTGTAACAAATGACCACTTTGTGTTTGCATTAATGCCAAACACGTTTAACAAATTTTTAACAAGGAACCCTGGCAAAATGCCAAACTCCTAGAGGGACACTGAAGGAATGCTATAAATTTAAACTAGATTTTACCTTTTCACTTAACTCAGCAAGTGTCTTAGGTGTCTCGCTATCTCAGGATTGCAGCATTTCTATTTTATGTCAGATAATTTGTACATTTTCATTATTTTTATTACTTAGGTTGTGCCTATTTCTGCAGGACTTTTAAATCTATGCAAAATAATATGAAAGCAGCTTAGTCATTAATATTTCTATAGCATTATTCATATTTTACATAGGTTGGTAGATGCATATTCTTTACCTATCTACCAAAATACCACTGTGTTTAAAACAGCACAGTCAACCAGTTATGTATAAAAACAATTGATTAGACCAGTGGTTTTCAACTGGGGGCGATTTTGCCCCCCAGAACTATCTGACAGTGTTCTGAGACATTTTTGATTGTCATGATTGGGAGAGGGTCAGTACAGCCTGGGATGCTGCTATACTTCTTACATTGCCCTGGGCGCCCCATGGCAAAGCATTGTCCAACCCCCAGTGTCCGCTGCACTGAGATGGAGTAATCTTGTAGTAGAGTCACAAAGGCCTTTGGCTATGGGCAGTCTCTCATGTTAAAGAGGGTATACATTTAAGAAAAAACTACAACTGAACACATTTCTACTCAACCAATGTTTTTAAAATTACATAAAGTACCTAATGCTTGTGTTGAGGGGAGATTTCTGATTTTTTACTTTTATGGTCTTCTGCTCTTGAGAAGAAAAAAACACTAAAATGTAGACTAGGGTAGTTCTAGAGTTGGCTGCTGGTCGGGACATGCACAAGATCAGCCAACAGATGCATGCCAAGTGCTGCCCATGGGGAGAAAGAAGGCCATTGCTGGGCTTTGGGAATGGTCTCATAGGCAAGGCTGGTGAAAGGCAGGTGTTTTGTGGACAAGCGCTTTATTTGAATAGCTATGCAATTATCATAATGTCTATTAGACAAATATTGGCTCTATCACTGTATTATGGTATTAAAATAAATCTTTCTTTAAAAAGGAAATTTAGGCCGGGCTCGGTGGCTCAGCCTGTAATCTCGTGCTTTGGGAGGCCGAGGTGAGTGGATTGCCTGAGCCCGCGGGTTCGAGACCCACCTGGGCAACTTGGCGTGACCTCATCTCTGCAATAAATCAAAAATCAGCCGGGCGTGGTAGCACACACCTGTAATTTCGGCTACTCGGAAGGCTGAGGTGAAAGGATCACTGGAGCCCAGCAGGTCAAGGCTGTGGTGGCCAGGAAAGCACTCCAGTCTGGGTGACGGAGTGAGACTCCAACTCAAAAAAAAAAAAAAAGGAAATTTAAATTTTTAGAGATAAAAAATAATTAAATATCACAGATGTTGTGGAATGACTACAAAAACTGAAAAGGAGGGAGCTTTAGGAACTTGGCCTCATGGTAAAGGGAGTGGGGCTCTGGAGTTGAAATGTGGCAGGACTCCCTGCTTCAGAAAAGCTGTGGGTTCAGGTGAGGCCCCGGGAAGGTGGAGAACTTGACCAAACCTATTCAGTTTCCCTAAGCTTCCGTTTCCTTGTCAGTACTAAGAGCTGTTACCCTTCCGGGTCAATACTATGGTGCTGTCAAGCTTTTTGAGATCATTCATGCAAAAGCACAAGGGCCGTGGCAGATAGCATGCACCAAATGTTAACTAGTAATAATTCTGACCACAATAATCGTGACAAAAATAAATCCTAAAGAGACATAGCAGTCTATCTGACATTTTGATGGACAGAGCCCACATCCACCCGAAGCCCTTCACTTAAAACACAGGTGAGTTACTCCCAGAGCACAGAAACCCAAGGGGAAACACAAAGTCAGCCAGTTACCTCCTCCCTAACAGCAGTTTGCAATTCTGAGCACAGGGCTGGCCAGGCCCACCCCCAGCCCAGCCCCCAGCCCTTTAGGCTCTAAAGTGTTACATTTTATTGCCCCATGGAGCTGTAGGAGTCCACCCTCAAGGTAAAATGTTGCTCTCCACTCATATTTTTGAATTATGGTTTCAAGGTGGTTGCTCCTATCAAGAAAATTAAATGATTTAGCATAATTTGTTGCCACTTTGATCACAACAATAATAAATAAATCTTCATGAGGAAAACGGGAAACCCATTCTGCCCCGTTTTAAAAGATGTTAAGTAATAACACAGATGTAGTTATAGTTAGTTTTTTTTTTTTTTTTTTTTTTTAGCAGAAACGACTCTATTGGGCTTTCCTGTGAGCAGAGTCGCTTTGTGGAACTGTCCTGGAGGATGCCCGCTGCCGCCAGAAGAGCAGCTCTTCTCCTAGGCCCTTGTTAATTAGTCTATCCGGGGCCGCCTTTTATGTGGGCACCATGTGCAATATGTTAAGGGCATCCAGAGCCGTCGTGAATGTGTGTCTGTTTTTGTACCTGGGGGCACACTGCGCACATTTGGAAAGCACATGGAGCGTAATGGACATTAACCCAGATGTCAAAAATAGCCTGCGTTTTACTACTGTTATTAAACAGTTTCCCCTTTAACCCCTTGGTGTTTACCAAAGACCTCTTTCTCCCAGCCTGTTTCTGCAAATCACTACTGAAAGGGCAGGAGAAGAAAGCTGTAATCGGGCAGGTGTCTTTATTCCAAAGAAAAACAGTCTGAAGGAATATTTGTGAGACACCACACGTCTACAGCCTGCTGTCCCCGGGAGCTTGTTCCAGGGCAGAATCTCACTGCTGCGCTCAGTCACCCACCCCAGCCCTGAACCAAGTCAAGAGCAGTGATCCTACCCAATACTGATTTTTTTCCCCACAAAGTAAATAACTTTTTATTTTAGTATGCTGTTAGTTACACATTCTTTGGTTTAAAAAAATCCAAAAAGTGCCAAAAAATAATTCTAAAGGAGAAAAAGTTTAAAAACACCACCCAGAGATCAATATTAATAATATTCTGCTATATACACTTGCAAATATTTATCTTTATGTGTGTGTTGATGCAAAAATGACACTGAACTACATAGCAAATGGTAGTCTGCTTTTTTCACTGAAAAGTTGTAGACATCTTTCCCCACTTAAAAAAATAGAGAGCTACATCATAATTGTCATCAGTCAGTAAATCTTAAGCATCCCTATATCACAGTTCCTGGTTCATTTTCTTCATGGTACACATTTTAAAAATCTCATTTATTGATTGATTTGTGTATCTGTTTGTTGTCTATCTTTCCCCCAGGAATGCAGGCTCCATGAGGGTATGGATCTTATCTGCGCTTCTTACCATTATATCCCTGGCACTAAGCACATAACCAGACAGAGAGATGCTGTATTAACTTTCTATTTCTATCTAACAAATTATACAACTTTAGTGACAGAAAACAACATCCATTTATTATCTCAAAATTCTGTACGTAGGTCAGAAGTCCAAATGGTCTCAGCTGGGTTCTCTGCTCAGAATCTCATAAAGCCAAAGCCAAGATGGGCTTTGCTGGACTTTAGTCTGGGGAAGCATCCACCTCTAGGCTCATTCACATTGTTGGCAGAATTCAGTTCCTTGTGGTTGTTGGACTGAGGTTCCTGTTTCCTTGCTGGCTGTTGGCTGAGACCCACTCTCACATCTTAAAGGAAGCTCTCAGGTCCTTGTTCTGTGGCTCCCTCTGTCTCAGCACAGAGAATCTCTATAAGATTTCAGATTTCCCTAACTTTCTCTTCTGCTACAATAGGAGAAACATTTCTCCTATTAACGGGCTTCTGTCATTAAATTAACTATACTCAGATTATCTCCATTAAGATTAAGATTAGTGGCCTTAACTGCATCTGTAAAGTAATATAATTGTGGTCTGAGATGTTCTTGGTCCCAGTGCCAGGGATTAGGCTTGGGAATCTTGGGGAAAGGGATGCAGATCTTAGGATTTTGCCTACTCTAGGTACTCTGTAATATTTGTGGGGTTCATGAGTGAATCAACCTGTCTCAGGGACTGTAAAAGGCACAAGGAATGCTAAGTGAGCAAGACTGGCCTGCCCTCTCCCCATAGAGCTTATATCTAGACCATGGCTGCCCAATAGAAATATAATGCAAGCCACAACTGTGACTCTGAGTCTACTAGTAGCAACATGTATAAAGCAATAAGAAACAGGTGAAATTAATGGCACTAGATTTTATTTGATTCAGTATATCCAAAATATCATTTTAACATGAAGACAATATAAAAATTGTTATTGAGATCGCTTACATGCTTCATATTACATTTTCAAAATCTGATAAGTATTTAATGCTTATAGCACATCTCAATTTGGACTAATCACATTTCAAGTGCTCACATGTGGCCAGTGGCTACCATATTGGTTGTATAGGTCTAGACAGTTCACCAGAAGGCGATCCTGCAGTGTGTGTTACATCCTGCTCCACGGCACACCCAAGAGGGTCGTCAAGAAATGCTTCCTGGGAACATCTAAGTTGAGACTGAAGAATAAATAGGGATGGATCAGATCAAGAGTTGGTGTAAATGCATGGCAGACTGAAAGATATGTTTGTGAGATGAGGAGAAAAGAAAGTTTTAGGATGCAGGCGCAAGTTCCACGTAGGTAGAACATCAGGAGCAGACTGTCAGAGGTAAGCGCAGGACTGGAGAGAGGGAGGCCAGATGGGGCCTCACCAGCATGGCCAGGAATCCATCTGTCCTGCATCCTGAGGGTGATGGGATTGTAAACAGGGTTGTAAACAGGGGTTGTAAACTGTAAACAGGAATGCATGATGGAGTGGATGTCACCATTGAAATAGCCCTGCCAGCCGCTCTGGCGGGAGCGCAGAGTCCGGTGCTGTAGAGGGAATGCTGGAGAAGTCGGGGTTGCTGTGAACATCCCAGTGAGGCAGGCTGGTCAGGGACCATCTCACAGTAGGTGGCAGCCCAGATTGCCTCATTGTTGGAATCCAGGATTTCTTTTTTATTTTTTTAAAGCATATGCTTGCTTGCACCTCAACAAGATCATCTGCATGTCTAACTGCTGACAGTGTCACTTGAGGCTTCCTTGTTTTTTGTTTATTTGTTGTTTGTTTCTTTCCCTCAAACCTATTTAGCCTTCCAGGTGAATGGATTGCTTAATTGAAGAAAGGGCTACACTTTTTGAGAATTCTCTTATCTACAGCCTAAACCTTACCTCAAAGCAGCGCACTGTAATCATAAGGCATTATATTCAGCCTTGTGACCTGCTACCCAGCTAGAAATTTTTCTCCCAACTGAATAAATGATTGTTCTTTGCTACTTTATCTTGGAAAAACATCAAGGACATCGGACATTCACTGTAATTATTTTTCACTCATTTCCCCATCTGTAAAAATATGACCAGTGAATTTTAATACTGCTTGGATTTCTCTTTACCTTTTAATCATGTGGCCTTCTAATATATTGGTCAGTCCTTTAAAAGGATGATTAAGACATACTTAATGCACAAAAGAATTAGAGCTATGCACAGTTTATGAAATAGAAAGCGTGCTCTGACTTACAATTTTTGTACAAAGTTTGCAGAGATTTTATGTGCCAGAATGAGTAATATGATCTGCTCTAGGAACTCCCTAACTTTCTGGCTCTGCAAAAGTCATTTTTCTGCCCCAATTCAAGTTTCTTAACCAGAAGGGTTACACCAAACTCCTCAGAGTATGAATTAGCAGAGTTCATCCAAGCCACATATTTCATTTGCACTACTTAACGATGGCTTGGAATAGCTGCCTACCTGTGCAGACGGTGGGATCTTTGGCATTCTTGTTAGTCACTGTGGCTCAAGAAATGCTGTGTATCAACCACCAAATCAGACAGCTCAGACTAGATATAAAAAGTGTCTTATGTGTGCGTGCATGTTTGATCTTTCCTCTCCCTGCCATGTTCCCCAGATAGCTGCACTGTTGTGTCTGGAAACCCCGAAGCACTCAAAGGCCATATGTGAATGATAACAGCACAGGTACACAGAGCTGAGGATGAGCAGGGAAGAAAACCACCATCTGGAGCAGCAGTGTGGGATAGTTCCTTCTTCTTACCCATTGCACTGTTTCTTGCTAAGCTGCAGTGGTATCCACACCCAGGGCTCCTCACTAGGTTAGTGAGAGAACTTGGGGCACTTCTAGATACCTGTTTCTCAAGGCATGAAATATGCAAATAGATGTCTGTTGTATTTACATTTGGGGTTAAGCCTGGGCACAAGCCAATTGGATGTAAGGATGAAAGCCAACTTTGTTTCAATCTGCTCTATTTAAGGATGCCAATATTCTTTTAACAAATTTTATTATAGTAAAATACATATAACATAAAATGTGCCATTTTTACCTCTAAGAGTACATTTCAGTGGCATTAAGTACCTTCACAGGGTTGTAAAGCCATTACCACTACTCGTTTCTAGAACTTTGTCATTACCCCGAACAGAAACTTTGTACCCACTGACAAATAACTCGCCATTCTCCCCTCTCCCCAGACCCTGGTCACTTCTAATCTATTATCTGCATCTATGAATTTATCTGTTCTAGATGTCTGATATAAGTGGACACTTACAGTATTTGTCTTGTCTGATTTATTTTGCCTAGCATGTCATCTGCAAGGTTTATCCATGTGGTAGCATACATCAGAACTTTACTTTCATGGCTGAATCATACTCCATTGTATGTATATACTATATTTTGTTTATCTGTTGACAGACAGTTTTGGCTATTGTGAATAATGATGCTTTGAATATTTGTGTATACACATTTGTTTGATTCCCTGTTTTCAGTTCTTTTGGGAATATGCTCAGGAGTGGATTTGCTAGATACAATATTCTTTTAAATTATTGCTTTCAGATGATTTTTAAGGAAATGTTTAGTTTTCTGATGTCTTGACCATCTTGAATTCTCTAATCTCTATATAGTCATGTTAACAAACAATTTTAAAACCATTGTTGGCCAGGTGCAGTGGCTCATGCCTATAATCCCAGCACTTTGGGAGACCAAGGGAAGAGGATTGCTTGAGTCCAGGAGTTTGAAACCAGCCTAGGGAACATAGTGAAACCTATGTTCTCTAACTACCCCCCCCAAAAAAAATTAGCTGGATGGGGTGGCATGCACCTGTAGTCTCAGCTACTTGGGAGGCTGAGGCAGAAGGTCACCTGAGCCCAGGAGGTTGAGGCTGTGGTGAGCTGTGATTGTGCCACTGCACTCCAGGCTGGGCAATAGAGTGAGACTCCAACTAAAAAAAAAAAGTCATTGTAGAAAAGTGGTGGAGAAAAAAAGTGGAACATAATCTGATTGTGTAGAAATAATCACTGGCATTTTGGCATATTTCCCTTCTATTTCTTTTTGTATATCAAGAGACATACACATGACATATTTTGAAAGAAGCCTCTTCTTAGATGCACTTGTAGGATATAATTTAACTTCCACTTCACTTTGCCCTACCTCTGTGCTTCTTCCTATTGGTCTCTCCCCACTCCCACCCAGCCCCAGTCAATAAGAGTGGTGAAGACTGTGCAGGGGTCTGGAGCGGGGGACTCCCGGCCAGGATTATCTCAGATGTTGTTGCCAGTTTCTTTCCCAGTTAAATGATGCACTTTCTTATTGCAGCTATCAGAAGGACTGAACAAAGGGAAAAGACAGCTCTGCAGCAATATCCTGATAATCTATTGCAGCGTGGCCCACATCACCGTCCACCACCACCTGGAAAGTCTCATCAGAACTGAAGGGGAGTTTTCACTTTCATTACTGAGCATGATTCTGTTCTGCTTGATATTTCCTTCATCGCCTCACGTCCTTTCTCATGGATTCGGATATGTTGGAAGGGAAGAATGCAGAAGAGGAGAAAACTGACAGATCCTCTGTGTTTTGGGGGGGATTTGGGCATTTAAAACGTGACCCCGTTTTCTGAATGTCATTACTGGATAATATATTATTTATGTTACTTAAACATCGTTGGATAAAGTTTGAACTCCATGAGATTTCTGAAGATGGCTTCAGCTTCTGTTGGACAACTAGCCTCATCTCCAGTATTCTGCTGGTTCAGCCTAAGTGGTCATTCCTAATGCATTAGATTATCAAAAAGTGTAAATTTGCTGTGAGTGAGTGGTGTTGGCAGTGTGTGTATGCCACGATGAATGGAGCGTTTGACAAAGAAACTAAAACACCAAAAATTGTGGGCCTTTACCCTCCTCTGTTTCTTTAATCCGCTGTTCAAAGAACTGCATTTTGATGGTATAACCAGTAGTTACCTCTGGGCCAGGTTGGAAATGAAATCAATTTTTTAAACCACTAATACTTGCCAAGAAATCGCCTTATGAGAACATGGTGTATGTCTCTGACAATGCATGGCACATCTAAATTGGTCATTCATAATCGTATCTACCCTGGTCATGTACTGGAGAGTGGCAAAAGTCTGAGGCACCTGCATATCGCTGTTGTGTTCCATTCACCCCCAGAGCTGGGACGTGACCGAGCCTCAGACTCTTACCATTCCCGTACGTGCAGGTCTCCATGAAGAAGCTGGCAGTCATTCACATTTCAAGATCCAAATGCTGTGCACACAGTATAAGCTTAGATCTTCTGTAAATGAAGGGTCATTTCTCATTTAAAAAAAAATATGTCTGCAACATGAATTCCAAAGCATTTTCAGCATCAAACATGAAAACATTGATGAATGAGGAACAATCACAAAAACTGTGTATCTGTATATAGCTCTACACAACATGTATGTGGATACAGTCATTATTTAAAGCACATGCCAGGGAAAGAGACCACATTTTGAGGTCTTTTACATACAGTGACATGGTACTAAGGAGAATTAAACTCCTACTGCTTCCTCTGAATATTAAAAAAATTTAAAGTTGTTATAAATTCATAAAACTCATGACTGAGTCTGGCAAACATGTGCAACTCTTGTATTGATCCATTTTCTTGTCAATGGAAGAAATCCTTCCACGTGTATGCAAGTGGGAGATGAAAACCTGCATTTTTAAAGGACAAACCGTGAATTTAAGCATGAGTGGCCTTAATAAATATAGTTGTCTTTCTTTGCTGCTGTGGAAAGGATTCTAAACAGATGTTCCTGAAGTCTTGCATTGAATTTAGTCATTATTACCTTATAAAATGTTGGTGCAATTAACTCTGGACCTCTCTCGTGAGCCATAGAGATATTTAAAAGACAGACACCTTGTTTGTCCAAGAAGATGAAACTGTCTTTGAGTTGCACTGTTCATTTCTTAGCGCATCAGGAGTAAATATATTCAAGCAGGTTTCTTGCTTCTGGCTTTGTTCTTGTCGTAAGTATAGCAAACTATGTAAAGCTTCCATGTTGCATAAACAATCCAAATACATTCATGTTTTAAAAGTTTGTCCTTTATCAGAAGGATCTGGGTCTTGGTTGATGAAATGAGCAGAGTTATTTGCAAGCTCATTTAGCACATTTTGACACAATGTTGCACTGAAAACCCAGGCCACAAATGCATCCCCGGGAACAGTTTGGACAAATGTCCTCAAACAGGTGGTACTCACTGCCTCCTACAACCAGGTCCTGACCTGAACTCTGCAACTGAATACTTGAAGTAGGAAGTAGGAAATCCAGTAGGGTAATAGGGTCCTTGAGACAGAGAAACAACCAATCACATATAGTTAGCTATTTCTACATATGTGCCAATTTTGTCACAGCTATTTTTTGGGGAATCATTTTTTTGCCCCATTTTTGTTGGTTAAAAGTATTATTGACCTTATCTTTATGGGCACATATCATTTCATTTCTTAAAAATTAAATTCTATCTAATATAGCATCTTTTCCCATTTTGTGTAATATTCTCTGATGTTTGGGGGCTACCAAAAAATATCCCTTTTCACATATTACAAATAGTCTCTGGGTTTACAAAAAACACTGTGATGTTGGGAAGATATTTCCTTTTCGCAAACTTTAGCAGGTTTCCTTCTAATCATAATGTAGTTGGGGGAAAAAAAGTTTGGGCTAACATCTAGGAGAAGTTGGTATAACTTTGTGCAAAAGCAGGCTTGTACTTTATACCCCATTTGATTTCGATGTACAGTCTCAATTTTGTATTTAATGATTTTTGTGTATCCAGTATGCACGTTAACAGCGTGTCAACTTTCATTTGAAAGTGGGTTTCAATTTACTTTTTAAACAGTGTTTATGACGAGACCTCAAATGTGTTGACATAAGCTCTATCTGCAATGTTTTTGTGTGGAGTGGCGATTGAATGCTGCCGAGGGTCAGTGTACCTAATTTCCCAAGACCCTCGTTTGATAGTGCTTCTTGTAATATTTCTTCAAGTGAGTGGCATGTGGGTTGTGATATTGACCATGTGATTATGGACATCGATATGAAAAATATAAATAAAACTAAGGAACCCTCGAAACTACCAGTGGGCATGTATTAGCCAGTCATTGTAACCTCGTGTCTAGTAGAACAATGTACAAGGTATGTACAGTTCATAAATTTGTTATCATGTGTATGAAAAGTACTTTGTGCTGATCGCCTTATTTATATTCATCAAATAAACTTTGTTTCTTTCTGAAATGAGTTCATTCTATCACTAATAAATGCTCCAGTTGTGGAAGTTTCTAATATTTTGGAGGCCCTGAATCCCTATTTCAAGGAAAAAGTGAAGTTATTGGCTCACTCAGCTGGAAAGGCCAAGACATAAATTTTCCTTTATGTACAGCTGTATCTAGAGGTTAAAACTAAGAAATTAGAGGTTCAAATTAGGAAATTTACATCATTGATGGTGTCTCCTGTCTTCTTCCCCTCCCTCCTTGCCTTTCACTCTTTCTCTCTATGTCCCTCCCTCTTTCTCCATCTCACCTTATGCCTCCCTCTCTTCCTCCTTCCCACCTCTTCCCCCCTTTTCTTCCTCTTCTTTTCTCTTTCCCTTCCTCTCCTCATTTTTCCCTTTCCTTCCCTCCTTCTTTGCCTGTTTCTCCCTGCACTTTCCATTAGGTTTACTCTCTAGTGCTAAGTTCTCTCCACTTGGTGGCAAAGATGACTCCCAACAGCTCTGATTATTTTGGGTTTCTAGAAGAAAGACCTTATCTCTCCCTGCATCTACATCTGTCTCCTCTAAGGTGACACTTAGTGGTTATTTTGTTGTTGTTGTTGTTGTTGTTTTTGAGTTGCAGTCTCACTCTGTCGCCCAGATTGGAGTGCAGTGGCCGCTCCCGGCCACCGCAGCCTCGACCTGCTGGGCTCCAGCGATCCTTCCGCCTCAGCCTTCCAAGTAGCTGGAACTACAGGTGCGCGCTACCACACCCGGCTAATTTTTTGATTTATTGTAGAGATGAGGTCTGGCCAAGTTGCCCAGGCGGGTTTCGAACCCGCAGGCTCAGGCAATCCACTCACCTCAGCCTCCCAAAGCACGGGATTCTAGGCTGAGCCACCGAGCCCGGCTTGTTGTTGTTGTTTAATCATGCATCCAGTCACCTTTTTCGAAGGAGCTGGGAATTGACCTCATGTGACTGACAGCTTCACTGACTGGTTGTGGGAAGGGCAATTTCCAAGGCAAAAAAAAAGGGGATTTTTTTTTTTTTTTTGAGTTGGAGTCTCACTCTTGTCGCCCAGGCTGAAGTGGCACACTCACAGCCACTCCAGCGTCAACCTGCTGGCCTCCGGCAATCCTTCTGCCTCAGCCTTCTAAGTAGCCAGAATTACAGACCTGCGCTGCCATGCCCAACTAATTTTTGATTTATTGTAAAGACAAGGTCTCGCCAAGTTGCCCAGGCTGGTCTAGAACCTGTGGACTCAGGCAGTCCACTCGTCTCAGCCTCCCAAAGTGCTGAGATTACTGGCTGAGCCACTGAACCTGGTCTGAAAAAGTGATTCTATTCTAGCTAGCCCTGCCATCACTTGGATACACACACACAATGGTCCATGCAAGGGCCCATCAGCCTTCTTCACAGCCTACCTGTGGGTCGCAGTGAAGAATCTGCTAGATGTCCTTTCCAAGCCTACAGAACCAGTTCCTGACTCCTTTAAAGATTTGAATTATAGTACACAAGAATTTCCAATTCTTACCATGACCTAAATAAATGAATAATTTATTGTCAGAGCTAGAAACTATGTTAGATAGCATGTAAGCCACCATCCACATTTTACCAGATGGGGAAACTGAGGCCAAGTCAGACGTGACTGTTCCAAGCATACATGGTAAGTTCATGGTAATCCAAGACTGTCCCCAGAGTTCTGCAAACAGGAATATGTGTCCTTGAAGTTTCTTGGAGAAGGAGAAGAAGGGACAAAATCTCCCTCCAGCTGACCCTTTACAACATGGGACAAATATCATTTGGTTTCTCTACTTTCTGGGCTCCAGGTATGAAATTTCCTCACAGTCGGGTAAGTTTTGGGGGACCTGAAAAGTTGTTGGCCCTGTTCATTTTGTCACCTTTTTGTAGGAAGATAACTTTTGTTGGACAAGAATGCCTTACCTCTTGGACATTCCTGTAGCAGTGGTTTGTGTTCAGGTCTGGTTATGTAAATCCAGCTGGCGAGGTGGAACCTCTGCTTCTTTAACCCAGAATCCAGTCTTTTTCTGGATTTAAACTGCAGGCTAATCTGTACCTTCAGTTCCACTGAAGCTCATAGAGTTGATTTTGGGATGCTTGTGGTTTTAACCTTAAAAAAATCTGCCTTGACTGCTTCTAGTATCTGGACTGCTCCTACAAAAGATTGGAAAGCATTCCAATTCTCAGAACTGCTACTATCCATAGTAATAATAGTAATAATTCTACTAATACTAAATAAACACAGATAATAAATAACTGAACATTACTGAGTGTTTGCTAGGAGCCAGGCCATGATGCTAAGGACTCACATGCACTGGCCCCATCCCCATTTATTTCTGACAACAGTCCCATGAGGTATGTGCTGTCATGATCCACATCTTACAGTGAAGGAAACAGGCCCACAGAGATGATTGGAAACAGCACGCAATTCTGGAGTGCTTATTTGGTGCCAGCCTTGTGCTGTGCTGTTTATCCTCATAGTTATCCAACGAAGTAGACATTATCACTAACCTCACTTAACAGATGAGGAAAGGGAACCTAGCAAGCTTGTGTGCCTCATGCAGGGTCCCCCAGGAAGTAGGGTAGTGAGGTCAGTTTTTGAACCCAGTGCTCAGCAAGCCCCTCTGCTTAGTGGGTGTGTGGGACCCTAGGTCAGAGGGGTGAGATATGAGGATCTGGAATTCAGATCCCTCTCACCCCACTCAGCAGTGCTTCCCGGTTGCATTTGGTTTCCAACATGGCCACACAGCCAGCAGGGCCCAAAGGGACTATTTGCTTCATCACTGAGTACCACAGTTGATCACCATGACAAGAGAACGGACTGCCACACAGTAAGGCTGTGGCTCCCAGAAGAAATCAAGCCACATGGGAAAGGGAGCTTAGAGAAAGCTTAGCCACGTTGGATTTAAGCCTGTAATCCATAGACCTCTTGGATTTCTTCCCAAGTCCTCAGTCTCTGGGCATCAGCACCTCTTATTTCCCAGGCATCCTTGGTCATCCTTGGTGTCGCAGGTAGAGCATGTGGTGACAGGGACTGCAGAGGTGTTCCCGGGTGAGAGAAGGCCTTGGGTGCCATGCTAACAGATGTGGACATAATGCTACTGGCCACTGATTCTCAACTTTGGTCATTGGAATACCACTTTTCTGGTGTTTGCTATATCTGAAAATAGCAATGTAGTTTTAGCTAAGTAATTTATTTTAAATTAAATAAGTGCATCTTTTTTTACTTAAATAAGTTTACTTTAATAAAAATGCCACGATTAAAAATGAGAAACTAGACTCATTTACCATATGTAAATAGACATGACCAAATATGAGAATAAAAATAATGAAAGTACAAATAAGAACAATAAAAATAACACAAAGTCCTGAGCCTGAGGCCTTCTCTTTCTTTGTTAAAAAAGGAGACTGGCAAAAGTTAGAGAAGGCTTCTTAGGGCTAAACCCAGAGATCCTCTTTGGTACTAAATCAGAAGGATTAAAAAATGAGCAATGAAGGAATATTTAACCTGGGTTCTTTAAGGCTACATACACCTAAAATCATTTTAAAGACCCACTTTGGTCTCTGAATTTTAGGAACTCCTCCTGAAACAAAAGGAATACGGTCATGGATGTTTAAATAAACTTTATTTTTAACAGACTTTTAAAGAATAGTTCTAGATTTATAAAAAATATTGAGCAGATAGTCCAGATAGTTCACATAAATACCCCCCTTCCCACATACATGTAGTTTGCCCTATTATTAAGGTCTTAAATTAGTATGGTGCATATGTCACTGATTAAACCAATATTGCTACGTTACTAGCTAAAGTCCATACTTTATTCGGATTTCCTTAGTTTTTACCTGATGTCCTTTTTCTGTTCCAAGATCCCAGCCAGGATACCACATTACATTTAGTTGTCATGTCTCCCTAGGCTCCTTCTGGCTGAGTCTCTCTGACTATCCTTGTTTTTAATGACCTTGACAGTTTGAAATGTGCTGGTCAGGTATATTACAGGATGCACCTCTATTGGGAATTCTCTGATTTTTTTTCTAATAATTAGACTGGGGTTATGGGTTATTGAGAGGAAGACTACAGAAGAAAAGTGCCCTTCTCTTGACATCACATCACAAGTTCGTACCAGCAACATAATTTATCTCATTGTTGTTGACCTTGTCCTCATCAGGTTTCTTTGCCCTAGTTCCTCTTTTCCCCTCTTCGTGATGAATTTTTAAAGTGCAGAGATAAAGGATTAGATCTCTGTCTTAGGTAGAATATTCTGGTGGCAGTGTGGGGGATGCTCTCACTAGAGAAGAAAAAAATTCCAAAAACCTTCTGGACCAAAGTGGTTTGAATCAACAGTTCCATTGTTTGGACCAGTTTTCCCTTCTATTTGGAAATATCTGTGCCACCTCTATCCTGGAGTATAACCTTGCTCAAGTGCAGATATTTCTATAGTTTAAAAACAGATGTTGTCTGTGACAACATGGGGACTTCACTTAAGTCCTTCTAAAGACTCTGCATAAATTCAGAACAAGTCTTCCATGTCTGCACAACTTCAATCTGCTGGATAAGGGTGCTAAAACTCTTTGCATTTAGGAGGAAAAATATGAGTATTTATTTGAATAAGTGTATCTGTTAGAAATTTTTAATCTAACACACACAAAAGAAAAGAACATAAAAACGAACACAGGATAACTTAAGCAAAAATAAATATATGCCATACATATACACATTCTTGGGCACCCTCAACGTTGCCGGTGAGGCCCTGGATCCTAATCCCTCTCCCAAGGGGAGAGTCATGTGTTTCTCTCACTAGGGATCGAGCCCCACCTCAATCTTGTGGACAGACAAAGGGGGAAAGGTGCTTTCCTAATTAAAAAAGGGAAATGCATGCTGGGGAGGCAAACATTACCTATGCATAGCAGTATGAAATGCTCACAGCAAAGCAACATTAGAGGGGGTGTTATTGTTCCTTTGAATAGAGTTTTGACACAGAGAGGAGTGACAGGATGTGTATTCAAGTATAAACAGCATCAGATTGACAATCAAGATATCTCAGCTGAAATCACAGTTGCATAACTATTTTGTCATGCTTCGTCTTGAGGAAACATGTAATCATATAACTGCATGTGGCCTCTTTTTCCGAATAGAATCGATGGGAATAACACGGCATGAAATGTGAGAGGATTAAGTGAGACAATAAATGAGAAAATATTTTAAAAATATATTTTAATGATAAAAATCTCCCCACAACTCTAACAAAGTCCTAGAGCACCTAATTTCAATTTCTAGAACCTATATTCAGAAAAGGAAGTCTTCCTTCATTGCTCAGGTATAAGATAAAGATGTTCAGGTAAATAATTCAAGTGACAGATTTGAGAACAAAACCTCTTCAGAAGGAACCATTGCTCCCTGCCACTATCTGGAGGAATCTTACATAATACTGGGTGAAAGCAGCCGTACAGAAGGAACATTCTGTATGGTTCCCTTCATAGACAACTTGGAAGAAGACAAAGCTAATCTGTGGTGTTAGGAGTTGTGATCCTTGATCTAAAGGTTTATTACATGGTTATGTTCAGCTTGTGAAAATTCATCAAGTGATAAACTTATGATTTGTGTATCTTTCTGTCTGTATGCTATATCTCATTTAAAAGGTTTACCCTAAAGCATTGTAAGGCCATTGAGCATTAATCCAGTTTCAAATCACAGTCTCATTTAAAAGGTTTACCCTAAAGCATTGTAATGCCATTGAGCATTAATCCAGTTTCAAATCACAGAGGTTGGAAAACTAAGGTCTGTGAATAAATTTAGGCTTCGGATATCTGTTGTTCGGCCAGCATAGTATCTTAAAAATGTTTGCAGAGCAGTAGTGGTAGGTCTGCAATCTGGGAGCTTGGGGAAGTGTTAGGTATACTTGCCATCTCTCCATTGTCCTTCTCTCTAAAATGTTGTACCTTACTAACTTCACCCTAGTGTGTTACTTGCCTCACCCTCAAACATATCTGAGCCCTCTGGTAAAATCCTGACTCTTCTGCATGCCAAACAAGTAACACTAGACTGGTTACTCAGTCTCTGTGTTTGTTTCCACATCTGAAAATTATAATACAGTCCCAGAAAGGTTTTTTCTTTCTTTTACAAGGATCAAGTGGTCATTTAACACAATGCCAGACACATAATAGATCCTGAACAAATGAAAATGGTAGCGACTATTACCAGAAATAATATCATAAATAACACACATGTTTAATGAAATAAAATTGACGGTCACTTTCTGACTCCCAGCCATTCTCTCACAAGAACTGCTGCCGAGCTACTCCTTGTTCAGATCCCATTTGCCACGTCAGGGTTTTCCTCGACCACGTTTAATAACCAGTTTCCAGATCTGGATATTGGGGGCTGTAAATTTCCTTGGTTACTGTTGTCAATGACAGGGAAGGAAAGACTTTTGTAATTACCACTTGTACTTCCACAAAATACACGAACTCAAGTGGAGAGCAAGGGTTTTGGACAATAAAACACCATGTTTTAAACATTCAGGAAAGACTTGCCCAACTTGTATGATAAGAAATGTGTGCTGCCTGGTTAGAAAAACAGAAAAAGGTCTAATGCCAGTGTGGCATAAACACCATTGGAAACCTTTGGTTTGAATAGGACCATTTCCTCTTTCCCACCCAAATGTTGCTGCATAGTAATATGTCTATAAGAATTAAGGCTTACATTGCAGTGTGTGGCTATGGGACATCTCTTCTCTCCTAGATGATAAAAGCTAACTCCACCAGCAGGCAAAGGTCACCCAGGTCAGCACTGACTCTGAAGAAGGAAGAGAGAGACACTTATAAGTTGCTAAAGGCTTGTCTCTGGCCATTCCTGTTACAGATATGACTGTGTTCTTGAAGATTCTTTTCTCTAATGCTGTTATTGCCTTGTTCTCAGGTCATCAGGGATGATTTCTGTTGTATATTGAAGACTCTCTTCTCTACTTTGATACCAAGTCTTGCTGTCATGTCTCAGAACCAGTACCACCCTGGTCCTCTATTGATGGGCCTGATACTTCCTGGAAGAAGGGACTATTACTTCCAAGATTTAGTTAGGTCCTTGTCCAGTTCTCCCCCTGCTTCCCTTGTCCTTTCACCCACCATTACAAAGTTATTTCCCGATTATAGACCAACTCTCAAACTCTCATCCCCATGTCTTGCATAGCCAGAGACTTAACCT
>CAUYQG010214712.1:0-26298 GCA_963574415.1 Tarsius wallacei | reverse complement strand
AAAAAAAAAAAAAAGACTCTTACTCTGGTGTAAACATTCTATCACAGAATGGAGAATGACATAATAAGGGAATATCAATTGCTACAAAAACACAAAGGAAGAACTTTTCAACTAGTTTTGCAGGGAGAAGTGGTAGTCAGGGAAGGCTTCTCGGAGGAAGTAACATCTGTACTGAAGGAGCTGGGATCTTTAGGGGAGAAACCTTTAGACTTAGGTCTGTCTTTAAATCCCAGTACTGCTACTTATTATTTTGTGAGTTTGACCAAGTTGTATAACATCTCCAAGCTTCGTTGACTTCATCTGCAAAATAGAATTCTTATCACTAATCTTGGGGTTGTTTTCAGGTTTAGGATAATATATATTAAGCATTTAGCAGAATCCTATCCTATAATTGATTTTTACTTAATGGATACCTAGTATTATTATTAAATAAAATCCAGGCCTTGGGTTAAAAAGAAAAAAAATTCCTTCTGTTTTCAAAGATAATTGTCTTCTAAAAGTTAAAGTATACAAGTTCTTCAGCCTATTTTCATGAAACTACCCTAGAAAGTACGAAATGTTTATTGAGTATCCTATAAAACACATATTATCATCAAAATATAGTGATCAAGACTATTCCTTTCCATAAAGGAATTTAAACTCCACTTCCCAAAAAAAACAGCTAATAAGGACTTCATAATGTAGTGTCAAGTGATTCTCTCCCGTGTTAAATCCCGAATCTGTGACAGAATTACTGTCTATATCATTAAACCTTCAAATTCCCATCCACACATCAAGTTAAAAGAATTCAGAGTCAAGCAGGGGAAGGATTAAATGGAACCTCCTCAGTATTACTCAGTGTGTTGTGAATGAGGGGGACAATGGATGGAGAGGAAACTTGTAAAGTCCAAACAATGAAGCCAAGTTACTGGGCTGCACTAATGCTGGCAATGGATAAGAACACAAAGTGATCTAGCCAATCTGGAGAAATGGACTGAATTAAAGTGGATGAAATTCAACAATGGCAAGGATTGTGCCTGCCCTTCGAAGAAGCACTAAACTGCAAAGTCTTAGAAAGAGAGGAAAGAATTGGGCAAGGTCATGGTCTTTCATCAATTCCTTCATGCACCATTTAACAAACATTTATATGGCATCTACTATTAGAGACGGTTTACCATATAGCCTGGGTAAACATGAATAACACACAATGCCTGCCTTCAAGGAGCCTAAAATGTGATAATCTGGGATCCTCTTCACTTGAAATGTTCAGGCCCTCTGACATTCTTTCTTTTACTGTCCAATGGCTATCTAACATTTGTAAACCATCTTGAATATACTCTAGTGAGTAAATGCCACTCATTTCAGAATGGAAATAGATCTCATCTCTTAGGCTAACACTGATTGATTAGTAGTAGCTTTCTGAAGTGCTGACTTGACGAGAAGTCTGAGGCTACATTGCCAGGAAAGCATGCTATGATTGGTTGGTGATGCCTGTCATGTGGATGGATAAGGAGTGACAGTACTAGTGCTATAAATTTGACATCTCCCATCTAGTCCAACCCCCTCATTCCACAGATGAGAAAACAGATCTTTCTTTCTTCCTGTGGCATTTTAAATTCAGCAACACTAGCAGGGGCAACCGAGGAGAACCTCCATATCTGAAATGTTGCTGAGAGAGAAAAAAATCCATAGCTTAGAATATTTCTGATGAGCTTTTAAGATACGAACTCAAATCCTTGAACAGCCTTTGTGTTCTGCAGCAAGCTGACTAAATGGAGAAAGCTAACAACTTTGATCTCCCCATTAGCTACAAAGTGCATTCCCCCTCCATACACACAAGATTATATTAAATATACATAATTTGAGGATGCTTGAGGATTTAAAATGCATCGGGGGACAGAAAAGTCTATAAACTCAATCTATTTCAAAAACACAAAATGAATAAATACATAGGACAGCAATTAACATGTTATTTAAGAAAGGACAAAGATTTTTATCATTTTATTCTATTAAATGGTACAGATAGCATCAGTCAAACAAAGGAAAAGAAAAGCCCTTATTTATTTTCATACAGACACTTTATATCCTGGGGACTCTGTAACACTAACTAAGGAGATAGGGCCTGTCCCAGTTAAGCAGTTCCACGCCCAATCTATCAACACTCACAACCATCACCCAGCCCAATCACAAAGAATCCAGGCTCGTTCACTGCAAAGGACAGAATGGTACAAATGGGCAACAGATAAGCATAAGTCCAACCCCAGCCTGACTCAGATACAAAGAACAAATTGTAGCATTTGATTAATATGCCAGCTCTTCTGTCATGCCAACTGCAAAGTGAATTTTATGGAAAACCAACTCCTTGAGAAATAGGTCTAATTAATTCAGTTACATAAACTACAATGAAATATTAGGGGGAGGGGATGGGAGACAGAAAGCCAGAGTGGGAGTGTGAGCAAGAACGAAAGGGAATGAGAAATAAGGAAGAGGAGAGGGAACAAAAGCAGGAAGGAGGCAAAGAGGGAGAGAATGAATAAAAACAAATTAATAAGAATATGAAAGGAATGCTCTGGAGACTGTGACATTTGCCTTAAGACCCCAAAAAGTGTATTCTGCTTAAAAAGAAAGGAAACATTTATATTTCAATCAAATGCACTGTTGAAGGAATGGACAAGAAATTAAAAGATGGCCTATTCACACAACTCTGTAGTGTATAAGTTGGTTAGATTGGTTAGGCTAGTCTCCCTCTCCAAACTCAGTCATAAGCATATCACCTTCAGTATGTCTGCTGAATCTGCTTTTACTAGGCACCACGTTCATGATTTGTCATACTGAATATGCCTTACATTATTATTTACAATGAATAAACAGATTGTGATACCTCCACACAATGAAATGCTATTCAGCAATTAAAAGGAAATGAGTAGATACAACAAGATGTATGAACTTCAAATGTATTATGCTAATTGAAAAAAGACAAACCAAAAAAGGCTATATATTGTATGATTCCATTATGTGACATTTCAGAAAAGCCAAAATTCTAGGAACAGAAAGCCGATGAGCAGTTGCCAACAACTGGGATGAAAGGTGAGATTAGGTAGCACGAGAAAATTCTGGGAGGTGGTAGAACTGATTTATATCTTGATTGTGGGGGTGGTTACATATTTGACTGTATGCATTTGTAAAAACTCATGGAACTGTAAACTTAAGAACTGAATTATACTGTATGCAAATATAAAAAGTTTAAAAAAACCAACAGAGAAAAATCTAAAACTTGCAACCATCCCTTGTATCACTTTGGTTATAATTATTCCTATATTAAATATTTTTCTCTTATCTTTCTTGTTCTTATAAAGATGTTTAATGAATTGCTCAAAAATAGTACATTAGGAACTATGGCCTGCCAAACTATGAACCTGAAGTTGCTCTTGCTTCACTAACAAGAGATGATGAAGGTTTAGAAGGCAATCCTAGCCCTCAAATGAGTTCTCCTCCTTGATGTCCTTACAAGGTTTAGAAGCCTAAAAAGAGAATTTTTATAACTATGTGTAACTCAATGTTAGTTGATGAATTGACCCTGCATCCCCCCATACCCATCTCATACTTTGGGGAACCGTGCTATAAATTGGAAGCTTCATGAGGGAAGGGATTGCATCTGTCTTGGTTCTTCACAGCATCCTCAGCACCTAACATAGCAGGCACTTGATAAATATCTGTAAAATGGATGAGTAAAACCTATCGGCAGTACTTTACACTCTACCCTCTTGGTGAGAAAACTCCTGAGGCAGCACAGTTAGTTTACAGCATGCAGCCAGCTCCTTGATTAAGTTCTTCCTTCCAGTAGACTGGCAGCCAGCATTCTTCCAGTGCCATCATAGAGAGCAAGGCCAGCCTATTTCCCACTCAACATCCTACCAAACCTGAGCCTTGTTGTCTATCAACCCAGTTCTATCAACTGCTGCTTGTGGAACATAGTTTCAAACCTTTTTATCACCCCCAGCCACTCAAAACGTGGCACTCAATTAAATAGGAACACCGAATTATTGTCCATATTGTTAGGGGAGATGTGGTTATGTAAGAAAATATCCATGCTTTCCAGAGAAACATGTTTAGATAAGGCTAAAATAACACAATGTCTGAGATTTGCTTTAAAATACTTGGGGGGTGGGGGAAGGGAGGGAGGTCAGGCCAAAGGAAATTGGGATAGACGAAGCAAATATATCCAGGTTTTGACAATTCTTAAATCTGGTATGCAGGGATGCATTGTGCTATTCTCTCCACTTTTATCTTTGAGAATGTTCTTAATAATAAAAATTTTTGAACATGATTTGACTAGGGCAGGGTAGAGCAGTTTTATGCCCTTCTCATTCACGATGCTATGATTCTAAGATATGAATTTAAGAAACACTGAACTGTTGACTCAACCCTTTTTAAGATTAGGCGATTTTTATGCAAGTATGTATTATTAATTTTTGGTTTCCTTTGTCTTTTTCCTCCACACATCTCTCACCAGACTCCTTCTACTTTATTCTATACCTGGGTAGTTGGATGTCTGGCTCCAAGTGCAGTTCAGTTCATTTTAAATTGTTTTCATTCAGCCTATCATCTCCATGTGTGCAGATATGTGAGATTCTCAATCTGCTCCTTAATGCCATGTATTACCTAATCCAACAGTGTCTAAATATTGAACTATGACTGTCCACATAAAAACTACCTAGGGAACTTGTCAATTCTGTAGATTCCTGGGCCACACCCCAGGAAACTCAAATTCATTATGTTTGAAACAGGGCCTAAAAATTGTATTTTTAAAGCTTTATCAAAACCAAACTAATATATTTACTATCTCTCCATTATATCATCAAGTGGTTTTAAATATTAATAATGATAGTCAAAGATTGAGAAGAATCTCTTGACTATATCCGGGGGAGGAAGGGAGGAAATAGAAATATCTGTATTATCTCAGATGAACCACTTCCAAATTGAAAATGCAAACTTTCTAGGACATAGGTAACTTATGCCTCGTGAGTGCTTAAGAGCACTTCTAGAAGAGGTGACTTGCATGAATAAGAGATCTGGATGTCAGCATTTTCATTTTCTGCGTCTAAATATTGGCACCTCTTTTCTTGGTGGTTGTGGGGAGTTTTTAGCCCTGTGTTTTCAGACACATTACTCTGGAGGTCACCCGGCCATGCTGACCTATACCCACTGGTTCTCTCTCTCCTTTTCTCTGAACTGCTGCCCCAAACACTCTCCTTTTTGTGACATCTCATGTTGATAAACTACAATCTTGTCTACCATTGACTACTTCCTGAATGGTTGCGTGGCTTTTGGATTTTGTGTTTGTCTTTTTGGATTACTCCTCAACCCCCCTACCCCTTGCAAAAATCAGCACCAGGAAGAGGAAGAAAAAGAGCATATCTTGAAGGTTCTCTTGAATGTCTCACAATGTCTGTAACAGTGCTAAGCCCATTGCAGACACTTAGTCAATCTTTACAAACTGATGGTCAGATTCCCCACTTCCCACTTCTGGATAAAGAAAGAGGTATTGCCAAAATTCACATCCAGATTAAATGACTTGGAGCAACATGCTAGCATTCAAAGAACCATTTGTACATCAATAGTTACTTACATGAGATTACTCTCTCTCCCAGGGTCGAGTGACCGATCAATTACTATAAGCTGCCAGACAACAAGTCTCAAAGCTCCTGCATTTTAGATTCCCTTTACTGTTCCTCCCCACTGGATGTGAAGATTGAGGTTTCCAATTACTGGGCTTGGAGTCAAGTCTTCTGGTTAGGATACCTAAAAAGCCTTCCCTTAGCACTGTCCACTGAATAGTCTGCCCTCCTCTGGAAGGGCAACACAAGAATTTCAATAATTTGCTTTTCTCTAGAAAAATGATCAACAGAAATAGAGAAACGTAGAGAAATGATTAACTAAAATCAGTTAAATCTGAAGGCATAACTTTACTGACCCAATTGCTCTTTACCATGAAATTGAAAATTCATAATTGAACACTTAAAAAAAATCTATTCATAGTATGAAGCTTTCACCTTCAGATTTCTTTCCAGGATGTATTCCAGAATTAATGCTCCTAGGACCTGAATTTACCAACTTATGTACAGTTTCCTTTCATTTCTCTAATTATCAGCAGGTCAATTCATATAACTTGATAATTGCAATGCTGGGGGTTGATTATTTCTCAAAATGATCTATGCTAAAGAGCAAATAATTGTGGAGAAAATGGAAAGCCTGAACAAAATTGAAAGCTATGGAGTCACAGCTTTCCTGGGTAGCATAAAAATTATCAAGCTGTAAAAAGTCAGCCTTTAATCTGGCCTGATTTAACTCTCCAGTGAATTGTGCCGATAAGACCCAACAGAGGTTTACAAGTTACCAAATAGAGTACTAGGGACTTGGGATGGCAGAATTCACATTTGATAAGCACATGGTCCTCATAGTAACTGATTTTCTTGATAAGGATTGCAAATGCCTGTCAGCCATGACACCACCCAGGTCCAGCTTTCACAACCAATACCACTAAATGATCACAGCACTCTTTCCAGCTGGGCCAGGAACCAGCCTCAGAATCTTTCTCAATACAACTCCTCTGCAAAGGAAGCCCTTACCCATTGATACCAATTGGTCTACAAGATAAACTCAGTTTGCTTCCTCCTGAATTAAATGTGCTGGCAGTTATCCCTCATCTCTTGTGCTCTAAAGCCACACTTGCATTTGGCTTAATTTTTTTAAATGCGAGAAAGGAAAAAGAAGAAAGAAAGAAAGAAAGAAAGAAAGAAAGAAAGAAAGAAAGAAAGAAAGAAAACAAAAAGGAACAAAGAAACTAAGGAACTTGGATGTACTTAACTCTATCTTGCCCACCATTTTTAGAAATTATCAAGTCCACAAGAACCACTCTGTTTTGGGTCCTTGAAAGTTCTAAATGCCGTTCAACCTCCCCCCTTCCCCATGCTCTCTGAATATTATTTCAGAACAAAAAAGGAGGTAGCTTCTCAGTTTTCTTTAATGTCTTCTTTTTCTCTGTCTTTCCTTTTAAAATGGAGCCCTTCAGAGTCCTGGGGCACCCTCTCTTCTCAGAGCCTCCACTCTCCAAGTGAGAGTTCACTGGGGCTCTATCTCTCTACTGATGTCTATCACATTCTGTCTGCTGACTGATTTATTTCATGCCCGATATTGTTCTAGGTTCTGGGGATGTGACTGTGAACATAACAGACACATTCCTTGCCTGCATGAAACTTAAATTCTATTGTGGTGCAGAAAGACAGTAAGCAAATAACCTAAGTACCAAGGGCAAAATAAAGTCAACTGAAGAGACAGAGATGATGGAGAGGGTGCAGAAGTGCTATGAGAGAATGCTGCTGATCTCAAATTTTATTTCCAGCCCAGAAATTTCTCCTAAGGTTCCAACTTGCATGTCCTAATTACTTTCTGGATATGTCTGCCTAGAAGTCCTCACACACACAAAGTCTACCTCTTCACAACGGATACATCATCCTCTTCCAAGTTCCTTTCCTCAGGGGAACCACCTCCCTAGACTCCCAAGTCAGACACCAGATGTCATTCTCAGCTCCTCTCACTCCCTCCACATCCAGACAGTTTCCACATGCTCCTCAACACTCTTCACTTCTCTATTCCTGCCATCATGCCATAGTCCAGGCACTGTCGTCTCTCTCCTACACTGCTGCACCAGTCTTATTAACTGGACTCCCTGCCAGAAACCTGGCCTCTCCTCCCTCCACCCCCATTCCCATCCCATTTTACATACAGTGACTGGGGAGATATTGCTAAACAATCCTTCTAATCATGTCATTCCCTGCCTAAACTCTTTAATGGTTCCCTAGGGTTCTCAGATAAAGAAGCCCAACTCACAAAGTCCTTTGAGATCTGACTCTTGCCTACAATGTGAATTTCCTCTACCAAAAATTGTCCCCAGGTCCTGGTCTCCACACACTAGCTAAACAACCTGTTTGCTGGTCTTCTAGGTTCTTGCTCTTACTAATATTGCTACCTGAAACATGGATGGGTCCTTCCCTTGTGTACTGTCTTTTTATCCTCCAAGTCCCACCTCAGACATCTGGAAAGCCCTCCCTGACCCCAGGAAAACTTTCAGGGGTCCTGTTTGTGGGACCCTAGCAAAGCAAATATGTTGTCTTCACACAATAGGCATACGATAAATATTTGTTGAATAAATGAATAAGTTAACTGACAAAAGCAATGAAAATGTCCCAAGAATAGAGTCTTCTGGAAATCAAATCAACTCAAGTAATCGTGACCAGTTTCTTTTTGGTCTCAGAATACTGATTCATGTGTCCTCAGTGATCCAAACCTTTGAGGAAAAAAAATTCCTATGTTCTGGGCAAGTCTTTATTTTCCCTGTGCCTTAGTTTCCTTATTTATAAAAGGACCATAATTCCTGCTTTCGGGAGATAAGGAACTAAAAGAGTATACTGAAATGCCTAGCACACTGCCTAGCACAAAGTAAGTGACTCCAAATTGGTAGCTCTTGTTATTTATTTTTAGCTGGCATCTCACTCTGTTGCCCTGGCTAGAGTGCAGTGGCATGCTCACAGCCACCACAGCCTCAGCCTGCTGGGCTTAGGTGATCCTTCCACCTCAGCCTTCCAAGTAGCTGGAACTACAGGTGCATGCCACCACGCCTGGCTAACTTTTGTGATTTATTGTAGAGACTAGGTCTCACCAAGTTACCCAGGCTGGTTTCGAATTCCTGGGCTCAGGCAATCCTCTAGCCTCGGCCTCCCAGAGTGCTGGGATTACAGGCTGAGCCACCACGCCTGGCCTGCTCTTGTTATTAAAAATAAAAAATAAAACATTCTGCCTGCAAGTCAGGCTGGGAGCAGAAATGCTCTCTGAGACTGGTGTCATTTTTCGGAAGTCGTCATACCGAGTGGAAAATGGAGGAGAATGAAGGAAAATGCATCATCTTTCTCAAATGCCCTCCTTTCCTTTGAAGATGTCTTTGGACTTGCTATTCTGTTTTTATTCTGAGTTCATTTAGTTTTAAGCTCACAGTCTTTATTTTAATACACACTGCATTTTAACAAGTAGGTCAAAGCCATTTTATACTTGCAATATGATTACCATAGTAATCACTGTATTTTATAACCTGCAAAATGCTCCCAGGGAGACCAGTAGGGACAGCTACAGTTTGTAACAAAAATAATAATTTCAGCCCTGCAGAATAAGCGCCTCTTAAAAACTCTCTTGTTGCAAGTATTAATTTTTGAGGCTCCCACAATATTTGGAAACAGCAAATGCTAATGACTAAAGACATAATCAAGAGCAGTTCATTTCAATAGCTTTATGTTTGGAGAGATGATGATAATAATAATAGTAGTAATAATAATAATAGAAGCTAATGCTTATATAGTGTTTGAAGTAGACTGTCTGCAAGAATGGGAATAAGTCCCCTACCTGTACCTCCATTCTTGAATAGTCCCCTCCCATACTGAATCTGGGCTCAACTATGTGACTTCCTTTGGCCAATGGAATATCAGCAAATGTGACAGAAGCAGAGGCTTGAAAATTAGTTGTGCATTTGAGCTTTGCCCTCTTGCTGCTATTGAGAACCGTATGCCCACAACCATGAAAACAAGCCCAATTGCTATTGTCCCACCTGCCACCACACTAAACATGTAAGCAAAGCCACCCTGGACTATCCAGTCAAGGTAGCTCAGACTAGAACTGCCCAGCTAATACAAATCACAAGAAATAATGAATGTGTATGTTTTAAGCTACTAGGTTGGGGGTGCTTTGTTATGCAGCTTAAGCTAACTAATAACAGTATTTATGTTGTAACAGACATTCTTCAAAGAGCTTTAACAAAATTAGCAACAACTTTAGTACTATTATTTATATCATAGACCAAGGAATTAAGGCACACAGTTCTGGTAACTTTGGCCCAAGGTCACACAGCTAGAATGTGATAGAGCCAGAATTTGAACCCAGCCAGCCTAATTCCAGAGTATCTGTTCCTAAACCACACAATGCTGACTCTTCATTTTATTTATTTTTCTCCTATATGTTTATTAGATATGATAGTTATGAAAAGCATTGCTTAATGTCAACAATTATATCAGTGATCAAGATCACAAAATCCTATTTTGCCCTAAGGAAATCTCACAGAAACATTTTGGACCCTAAACACAGTAGATCAAAAGTTCACCCACTCATCCACCATTTAAAAATCCTCACTAATACATAAAACTTTTAGAATGAATTTTGAAACTATAAAATGAATAAGCTTCAGCCAGGCTTTATTAATTTATTTTTTGGGGGTCACTCACTTCAATTCTTCATACATTTTATTTCAGTCAATTAAATCACAAAAACAATACAAGCTTTTAACATTTAAAGTACAAGGCATAAAAAGTAAAAAGTAAGTTTCTCTCTCTCCCTCTCTTCAATCTTCAACCCCACCTTGCTATTGTAACAAGCTAGTAATAATTTAATGTGTATCTTTTTATATTTTCCTCTAATTATGCAAACTGTTATTAAAGGCCTACCAAGTTGCTGTTCTTTAAATCTGAAAATAAGAAAAAACATTTGACTATAAACCCAAGAACATATTTTTAACAGTCTTGTCATTCAAAGAAATTTCATAAAAGCCTTAGTTTATTATAATCAAGTATCCATATTAGCTGTACTTTAATTCTCAAAAGTAACAATTATTCTTTCACTTTACACAATCAACAGAGAAGTTAGCTTCTACAATACATACAAGAAGTCAGTGTTCTGTTCATTTTGGTCTCAAATAGAATTCTTATCTGAAAGGCATTACCACACCTTTCAAAAACAAAGTCATATTCCCAGAATGGCCCTGCTAAAAGGCAGCCCAGAAGGTCTAAAATAAGCCATTGAGATAACAAACAAACAAACCAACAACAACAACAGAAAAACCAGTACATGTACAAGTATAAACATGAAATCCATCCCACTCCAGGACAAGAGAGCATAGCTGAATGGAAAAAAAATTATCTTAGAAGGCAAATGTGTCAATATATATTAAATATATACAGATAAGAACCATGAGAAGTCAACTTCTATCAAATGCCAGAATCATAGCAAAGCAATTCGCATTCCATAAAAACCCAAAATGTCCTCCCAATTGTAATTTTTTTTAAAAAACCAACTTAATGTATTTTTATTGGATCAAAAATTTTTGGCTGGGTGCCATGGCTCACACCTGCGATCCCAGCAATTTGGGAGCCTGAGGTAGGAGGATTGCTTGAGGCCAGGAGTTTGAGACCAGCTTGAGCAACATAGTGAGAACTTGTCTTTACCAAAAAAAAAAAAAAAAAAAAAAAATTAGCCAGGAATGGTGGTACACGCTTGTAATCCCAGCAACTTGAAAGGCTGAGGTGGAAGAATTGTCTGAGACCAGGAGGTTGAGGCTGCAAAGTGAGCCATGACTGTGCCACGGCACTCCAGCCTGGGCAACAGAATGAGATCTCTGACTTAAAAAAAAAAAAAATTGATCACATGGGAATGGTTGTGATTCAATTCAGATTTCATGAGGGCAACCTTTTCAGACTGAGAAGAGAGGTGCTCCTGATTGTTCTATTTGGATAAGAGAAACATGAAGGTGATATACCCTAATTTTTCCATAATAGAATACATACTACATGTTTAAGGGTACTAGAACCTCGTTACAATTCAAGACAATGCTGGCGAGTACTGCGTTAGAATATATATACATTATATATACATATATATTATATATTACACATTATATATATAAAAAATATATATAATGGTTTTTCCTCTAAGTCATAATTAAGCCATGAGTCTCTAATCTGGATAGGCAATTCAAGGATGACAAGAGGAGCATTAATTTAATGCAGGAGCTACCACCGAGCTATTTGCTTTCACTAGTTCACCCATCCAACATATCCTAATCGAGCAACTACTATATACCAGGTCATGAGAGGAGTCCCAGGAATGTAAGTGTAATGGGGACAGGCAGTGAAACTGAAGATATGTCGCAAAGGAATGGATGAGGAGATTGTACAGCTGGGGAGTTTTCCTTCTTCTGAGAAGTCTAATTAGACCCTTCAAGTGGTACACACGTTAACATGCAAACTTTAGTAACTGCAATCATGAGATTTCAATAAATTCATTCACTCATTGAACACTCCTATATGCCAGGCATTGTAACAGTGCTGGAAATACAAAGGGAATAAGACACGTCCTTTGCCTTCGTAGGGTCCTCAAGTCAACGGGTGGTACAGAGTCACATAGGAAGAACACCTAACCTGGCTTTAGGGAGGAAGTCTCCCTAAGAAGTTACAGCCAAACTGATACTTCCAGGATGTGCTTTTCTTTGGATTTTAAAATGGAATTCTAAGCCGGGCTCGGTGGCTCAGCCTGTAATCCCGCGTCTTGGGAGGCTGAGGTGAGTGGATTGCCTGAGCCCGCGGGTTCCAGACCCGCCTGGGCAACTTGGCGAAACCTCATCTCTACAATCAATCAAAAACTAGCTGGGTGTGGTAGCGCACGCCTGTAGTTCCAGCTACTCGGAAGGCTAAGGCGGAAGGATCGCCGGAGCACAGAAGGTCGAGGCTGCGGTGGCCGGGAGCGGCCACTGCACTCCAATCTGGGCGATGGAGTGATATTCCAACTCAAAAAAAAAAAAAAGGAATTCTATTGAAAATATTTCTAGCCAATGATTCAAAAGCTTCTTCTTGCATTGAGTGAGTGATTACCTGCCTAAGGTCTCCAGCACAGTAATTCTCAAATTTTAACATGCATAGGCACTCCCTGGGATCTTGTTAAAATACAGGTTTTGATTCAGTAGGTCTGGGGTGGGATGAGATTCTGCATTTGCAACCAGCTCCCAGGTGATGCTGAGGCTGTTGGTCTGGAGACCACACTTGGAGCGGCCAGGCCCTAGCACAAAACAACCCTCTGGCCAACAGATGTGTTATGTTTGGCTCATGCAGTGTTCCAAAAAGTCTCCATGAGTTGCCAACTTTTAAAAATTAGGAGTTTCTATTTAAAAAGCAGAATTTCCAATTTCTTTTGAGAAATTTAAGATCAGACATTCTCAGTCCTAAATTTCCTCAAGGTGGTAGTCAGTATATAAGTCTAGTATATAAGAGGCAGGTGGAGGCCTGTGATCTTTGGTTTCTACAGTTTGCCTGCACTTTCACAGGAGCTCTTACCTCCACAGACTTCACTATACATGCCTTCCTCCTCTGCAGGTATCTGTGCTTGTAACTTTCATCCTAGCAGCTTGAAAGTGTTAAAATCTACTGCACCACCCAATATTCTTCCAGGAGTAACCTGATCTCCTCCTGGCAGGAATTGGCACCATTAATTTGCACTAAGAATGCACCAACAGCCTTGTATGGAAACAACACAGGTCTCTGTTGCCAAAATCATCTTGCTTGGCAAATGCCTGGACTGCTCCAAGGTGGCATTTCAGTATAGCCCATTAAGGAGATAACAGGGTATTTATGGAAGGACCTGCATGGACAGTGAGATTGCACGGCTGCAAGGCATTCGACGCCAGTCTGGGGTGCAGCCAGCAAACTCTCAACTGCCTGAGGATCCTAAGAACCCACTCTCATCCTTTAAGATGTCAGCACCTGAATGCATCTGGAAACACTTCTCAAACAAGAGTCTTGGCCAGAAGTGGGGGAGGGACTCCACCTGGAGAGAATGTGTTTGTCGGCAAATGTGTGAGTGGGTGCGAGCAGATAGACCGCACATCTTTTCATCGTGAAATATTAATCTGCACGCTGGCACTTGGCTATTTTTACATTTGAATGATGTCTCTTCTTTTGGATGAGACAGAAATGTTCTGCCTCGTGGTTCAGGCTTCTACAGTTGCCAAAAGCCCTCACGAGACATTCCTGCCATCCGCATATTAACAGACAGAGTGAAGTAGACTGATAAAATTTTTAGTATCAATTGATGAAAAGTATCCCAGGAATCACTTATCCTCTGGTGCTTCTGATGCCTGATGTGTCTGTCATTTCCTATGATGAGAAAGATCTATGATTACAGTGGTAGGACCGGAATTAAGACTTGTGAAGAAGGACATTGGGTAAGTCTCTTCTATTTGTGACTGCCACCATGCATCTTATTCATCATTAATTTTCTTTACTAGGGTCATATTTATGAGCCCTTCTAGGGCTTGGATCTGTCTTTACCTGTCGCTGCAGAACTGTTACGCCAAAGCTTAACATTTTCATAGACTCAGTGGTATGAAAGAAAGTGAACATTGTAAAAAAATAAATCATTGACAAGGAATACATGCTTAAGCCTGAGGAAAAATGGAGCTTAGAGCGTATTCATATTAATGTCTACACATGATCATGCCACTCACTGACATGCTAATTTTGTGATAATAGTAAGATGAAACAGGGAGAGTCCACATCCTCTTGACACACATATAGTTGGGGAATACTAGGATAATACAGTATTTCTGTTTGTTGGCTGGTAGTATTTAAATCTCAGCTTTTGAAAACTTTCCAAGATTGGACCTTGGCATAAATGATAAACACATTTTTAAAACTGCTCTAAAAACCCATTAGCCTATACTGCAGGACAGGCTAAGTTGAACTAAGTGAATCTTGGAAGTCCACTCCAATGTTTACCAATAATTCTTAATCATATGGTCTGTAAGTGAATGTCACTGTATTAATATACCACAATATGGTATTTGCTTATGACAGTTGTGGCTAAATGATCCCATGATTATCTGTTCTAGCTAATCAGGAAGTCATTCCTAGTCTAGTATATAAGAACGAAAGTCAGACCCTAATTGTCATCGTTGTGTTTTTAAGTACCAAATGCTAACTTGGGAACTTGAGTCTGGAACTCAAGTCAAAATGAAAAGGTTGACCTCTTTTTCAAGATTCACTAAGTCATCTCTCTTCTTTTTTCAACTGCACTTCAATAGTTTTTCAAAGCCCCCAGACAATAGAACATTAAAATATTCCAAGCAGCAAAGAGTATATCTGGAACCTTAGTAAAATTTTTTTTTTTTTTTTTTTTTGAGTTGGAGTCTCACTCCGTCTCCCAGACTGGAGTGCAGTGGCCGCTCCCGGCCACTGCAGCCTCGACCTGCTGGGCTCCGCCGATCCTTCTGCCTCAGTCTTCCAAGTAGCTGGAACTACAGGCACACGCTACCACACCCAGCTAATTTTTTGATTTATTGTAGAGATGAGGTCTCACCAAGTTGCCCAGGCGAGTCTCGAACCCGCGGGCTCAGGCAATCCACTCACCTCAGCCTCCCAAGGCGCAGGATTACAGGCTGAGCCACCGAGCCAGGCTCTTAGTAAAAATTTTAAAGGTTGATTTTATTTTAAAGGTTGCTTCAATAACAACAACAACAAGGAGGCCTAAGTGAGAACACAGGCAAGGGGGCATAAAATTCAAGTGCAAGGTGGATGGATTCTTGAGAAATGGAAAAAATCAATTGTCTTGGCATACTACAAAAATTTACATGTGCATAAAAAAGGAGCTGGCTAGCAATTCTGCATATATCACTTGGCAGAATCTTGCATTGCACATAATTGTCAATTGTGGATAAATGTATTTCAAGAAAAGATAAAGAGATTGGCTAAACTGTGGCATTTTTAACCCTAACCATGAGCAGAAAATAATGGCTTAATTTCTTTCAGAAGATTAGGGTTATATTTATTACCTAGCATCACAGACAGGCTTAACTTCTGGGACCTCAAAACATAAATGGCTAAAAACTCTATTTTTTCCTTACCTACAAAATGAATCCATACACAGTAGACAAAGCCCTGTTAGGCAAGAGATACCTGAGTGTGAATTCCATACACAATTCTGTTTGATTTAGAGATGGGCCCTCCTTAGGTGAACATAATGGCAAGATATGATCAAGGTATTCTCTTTCTGGAAAACTTTAGCTCATAAAACCATATATCAATGAAGTAAATTTTTTTAACAAAAAAACAAATGCTGCAATGTGTACCCGAAGTTCAATTCAATCCCAGAAAAGTTTATTCCCGTGGTAACATCTAAACCAGGTACACAACCCCGGAGTTTATCAACAGGCCAAAACTGGAGTAATACTATTTTTTATACAAGTGCCTTTCAAATAAATTATGGCAATATAACCCAAGAGCTACTCATATTTTCAAAATATGATGTAGGCAAAAGTTAAAATAATTATCTTCCAACCGGGCTCGGTGGCTCAGCCTGTAATCCCGTGCCTTGGGAGGCTGAGGTGAGTGGATTGCCTGAGCCCACGGGTTCAAGACCTGCCTGGGCAACTTGGCGTGACCTCATCTCTACAATAAATCAAAAAATTAGCTGGGCGTGGTAGCGCACACCTGTAGTTCCAGCTACTTGGAAGGCTGAGGCGGAAGGATCTCTGGAGCCCAGCAGGTCAAGGCTGCGGTGGCCGGGAGCGGCCACTGCACTCCAGTGTGGGCAACAGAGTGAGACTCCAGCTCAAAAAAAAAAAAAAAAGAAAGATCTGATTCTGCTGAACACAACCTTGTAAACTCCAAAGAAAATGTGTAATCGCTCAACACAACCCCCCTCCCTTACCTAAACAAAGGTATAAGACCCCTCTTCTCCCGTTCTGGGGGGCTCAGCCTGCGAGCATCAGCCCACCAAGTCTGCCAGTGTAATAAAGTTGCCACTTCCTATAATAGTCTCGGTGTCACAACCTCTCTGTCTTCCCGCTATAACAGTACCACCTGTAAAGAATCTATGGCACATATGAAAACATTCTCAACTGAAGTTTATTCCTTCAGTTCTAAAACTACTTTTTAAAAAAACTTTTTCTCCTTGATTCATGTTTGTTTCAATCAACATAAAACTACACATAATCTTACTATGAAAATAGCAGTAAATAGCCTTGAGTTCTTAGACCTAGCGCATCCTTAATTTGCTTTAAGACTTTAAAGAAGTGATCTAATTATTCTGGACTACCATTTCCTTATATGTAAAATAAGGCGACAACAAATAAATTCTAAGGTCTGTAAATTTAAGATTCCAGGGTTCTAGGCTTGTAAGAAATTCAAAACGAGCCTCTGCATTGGCCAAAGCATTTATATTAAAGAAGAAAGTAACAGTCTTTAGGAGTTTGGGGTTGTTTTTGGTTTTTTGGCTTTGGTTTTAGTTTTTTGGTTTTGGGTTTTGAGTCAGAGTCTCATTCTGTCACCCTGGAGTGCAGTGGTGCAATCACGACTCATCACAGCCTCAAACTCCGGAGCTCAAGTGATCTTCCTGCCTCAGCTTCCCAAGAAGCTAGGACTACAGGTGTTGTACCATCACACCCAGCTAATGTTTTTATTTTTTTGTAGAAGTGAGGTCTCCTTATGTTACCCAGGCTGGTTTCAATGCCTGGGCTTATGCAATCCTCCCACTTCAGTCTCCCAAAGTACTAGGATTACAAGTGTGAGCCACCACACCCCAGAGTTTAGATTTTAAACCAAAACCTTAGGGTGTAATTTACAATAATACCTACACTTTATGTTTATGAAAGCCTGAGTTCTATGTACAGAAATGTTTCTTATAAGTAACTAAAATGTGAACAAAACTACACCCAACATACCTGCAAGATTCTCAAACCAAAAACCAATAAAGAGGCAAATATAACATTTCCAAATTTTAATTAGTTTCTTATAATGCTGATTAAATCATTTTTCACATAAGCCAACTCAGCTGCTAAATAAAACAATTATAAACATGATTACTTTGCAATGCAACATCCCTCACCAACACTGGAGATGGTTTTTCACCAAAAGAACCATCATTACTGCACAGCAGATTTAAAAAGAGGTAGGATTCCTCTGAGACTAATCCTCAAATCATCAGATGCTTTCCAGGATTAGGCTACAAACTCCCCCAAATTATAATGGAAACTAATATAAACTAGAATCCAGATTAGCAGAACATCCACTTGAATTACATCATCAAACGTATGAGGATCTGCCAAATTGATAAAATCTGATTAATTACAACCCTACTAATTTTACATTTTTGATATTTATGACCAAGATGAGGTTAAATATCACTTTTATTTGATAAATACCTTCTAAAAAACAAACAACAGAAATAACTGTATTATTTTCTGCATCATATTACAAACTATCCTTTTAAACTTTTACATCTGAAGAAACTAGTTACATTTATTTAAAATATGTATCATTCTTATCTATTCATCAAGAGTATTTATTTACCTAGTAAAGATGAGCCTAAATACATAATTGCTTTGAATTACTTTATAATTCATATTTTTCACTAATTTTACAGACTTTTATATTAAAGTTACTGAGATTAACTACATTTATATTTTGTTTCAAGCACATAGTTTTACTTCCATTAACAAAAATATTTTAAATCTGTGACTTGCCTGATCAAACTGGGTAACTTCTTGATCAGAAGGAATCTGTAATCCCCAAAGTCTATACTTTTTGGCAACACTAGAAAATTGAAGCTCCAAAGGAATTTCAACTACGTCAGATCGATTTAGCATTTCAGTATTTCCATAGTCAATGTACCTCACCAGACACTGGAAAAAATAGGAGACAAATAAATATTCATACTGAACTTAGATTAAATATGTCCCCAAAACCACCAATTTGCTGCTTTCTGTTAATTACCTGCATATCAAGATAGCATTTTACCTTAAATTGTCAAAATGCACTCAGAAAGAGCTCTAGCAATATCTTCAAAATAAAACCCATAGTCCATGAAATTACAGTGATCTCTATATTTGATACTACTTAAATTCCAAAAGTACCATTTCTCATTTTGGTGCTTTTTTAAACAGCTATTTTTTTAAGTAAACATGTGCTTGTGAAACTTACGGCCCTCTCCTAGTTCTCCTAATGTTGAAATCAATCAATACTCTTAAACTAAAGTTGGAAACAATAAAATAGGAAAAAAAAGGAAAAGTTTCCTTTGATAAAATTAAAACCACTCCAGCTAGACCTTGGAAACAAACCAAATTCATCCTTACAACTCCAGTTCTATACCTGTTTAAAAAGTAAGAGGCCAGGCTTGGTGGCTCAGCCTGTAATCCCAGCACTTTGGGTGGCCGAGGCCAGTGGATTGCCTGAGCCTGCGGGTTCAAGACCAGTCCCAGCAACTTGGCAACACATCTCTACAATAAAATAAAAAATAGCCGGATATGGCAGTGCGTGCCTGTAATTCTGGCTACTTGGAAGGCTGAGGCAGAAGGATCGCTGGAGCTCAGCAGGTGAGCACTGAGATGGTGTGCTACTGCACTCCAGTCTGGGCGACAGAGTGAGACTCCAACTCAAAAAAAAAAAAAAAAAGGTAAAAAAGAAAAATAGCTTATTACAAAGTCAAACGTCACCTTGCCCTTAATTTAAAAAGTTAAAGTCAATCAAAAAGCAAATGCAAAATATCATCCACAGTTGTAAAATTATGGGGAAAGGATCTACTTCATTAAGACAAACCATTATGTATGATAGTAATAAATAATGATAAAAAAAAACAAGGTATTCACAGCATTAATCAAATTGTTTCATCTTAGTACCTCATTACATCAAGGAAAATATTTATATAACATTTTTTAAGTCCAAAAAGCAGATATAGAAGAAAATACTAAAGGAAACCCTAAAGAGATGCTTTCACCCAGTTGCAATGTGCAAATGCCCCCAAACAGCTATTCAGAATCCTATCTCCCCAAAACCCCTTAAAAATCTTCCACAAATTCACAATGTAAAAAATAATAGCTAACACAAAGAATACTCATCACATTTAACCCAGGCATGAGAAAGTGGCAAGTCAATCTTTATTATTAACAAGATTCACACCAACTAAGTAAAAGACATACCTAACTTCAGCATCAATCAAATGTTCTTTTTCTACTCATAAATATAAATCGAATGAACCTTTAAAAGCTACTCATTAGCAAAAACCAAACACAATTACTAAGAACTGAGGTACACAGAACCAACTAGTCACCAAAAATAATTACAAATTATATAATTTAGAATTGGACAATCTGGGATGATTAAATAACAACTTAAATTCAGAAGAATATTCCTAAATCTTATCTGTTTTTTAGTAATTAATTTCTTTTGTGTTCACTAGGGAAAAACGTATGTTAATGTATAAGTTCACTAACCCAGATCTTAATTACTACTATGAATAAGCAATGAAGGGCTAAATAAGCATCAACTTTTGGAACCAGAATAGTCTTTAAAGCAAAAAAAAAAACCAAAAACAATGAACACTCATTTCCTGCCTTTTCATCACTGATGATTTTCAGTACTTTGCATCTGTACCAACATTTATCTTCAGAAAATAGTCCACCATAAATCTACAAAGAGAAAATAAAGCAAAATTATTTGGTATTTTAATGAAGTGTGTCAAAACAGATCAGAATAAAAGTTAGCATTTATTAAGCACTTACCATATATCAACAAGCACTTCATATATAATAACTTACATAATTCTAACAACCCTATGAGGCAGGTAGTTTGTTTATGCCACTGTGTATCCAAAGTTATCAACTAGTAAGCAGCAGAACCAAGATTCAAACTTCTGAATTCAGTGTCCATTATGCTATTCTGCCTCTCCAAAAAAAGAGGGAGAAGGAACATAAAACAGAACACTTTTTTAAAAGGCACAAACATCAAAGACTTAAAGTCATACTATTTTGGTGTCTGTAGACATAAACGGTACAATTAATATTTTTAGGCATAAACGTGCCAAATACATGCCACTGAAGTCTAATTCTTAACCATGGTAGAATCCATATTTCCTACCAACCAAGAAAGATTTTACACTTTTTTTTTTTGAGTTGGTGTCTTACTCTGTCGCCCAGGCTGGAGTGCAGTGGCACACTCATGGTCACCCCAGCGTTGACCTGCTGGGTCTCCTGTGATCCTTCCTCCTCAGTCTTCCAAGTAACCAGAACTACAGGCCGCGCTACCCCACCCAGATAATTTTTTATTTATTGTAGAGATGAGGTCTCGCCAAATTGCCTGGGGGCTGGTCTCGAACCCACAGGCTCAGGCAATCCACTCACCTCGGCCACCCAAAGTGCTGGGATTACAGGTTGAGCCACCGAGCCCGGCCTCACAGATTTATTTTAGAGGAAAAATATTACACATTATATAACCTTAAAACCCTCAATTCACCAAAATAACAAAGTATAAATAAACTGACACACACAAATAAGTATCTAACAGATGAAATGCTACAGGGCCGGGTGCAGTGGCTCACATCTATAATCCCAGCACTTTGGGAGGACGAGGTGAAAGGACTGCCTGAGCCCCTGGGTTCAAGACCAGCCTGGGCAACTTGGCAAGACCTCATCTCTACGAAAATCGAAAAATTAGCCAGGCGTGGTAGTGTGTGCCTGTAGTTCAAGTTACTTGGAAGGCTGAGGTGGAAGGGTCACCTGAGCCCAGCAGGTCGTGGCTGCGGTGGCCGTGAGCGTGCCTCTGCACTCTAGCCTGGGCGACAGAGTGAGACTCCAACTCAAAAAAAAAAAAAAAAAAAACACTACGAAGTATAGGTGTGTTCAATTAGTACTTAACTCTGGTTCCCTCCGCTAACATTTAATAACTGAAGTGCAAGAAAGAGGACTGACAGCAAGGTACCCTCTCCCAACCACCTTACTTTATTTTTTAGTAAGCAGATAGGCTTAGGAGCAAAAATAGCAGATAATCAATAGCCCTATCCCAATTTCAAACTCTGCAAAAGATCATATTATCTTCAAAACTTTCTTATAGTATACCAATATGATTAACTAACAATTTGGTATATGGTAAGTGACAGAAATGCAATGGCTTATTGCAACCCAGTTGAGGCAGTGTTGGGGACACTTGTTTCCAGGAATAGAGCTTTGACTCAACCAAGCTGAAAAATCTAAAGTTCTTAGCTCTGCTCATGCGAAAAATATTCACCACCATAACATACACCAGATAGATGTATTTGTCTTTAGAACACAGACAGAACTATATATTCACCCCCATCGTGCCTGGGTCCAATCTTTTCCCCACAACTCCACTCTTCATAGCCTATGAACTGCCTACATGAGAGGGAAAGAACCACTCAGAACACCAAGGAAATTTATAAAGTATAATCCATTTATGAATACTCAGAGGTGGCTTATACCCAGATGCCTATTACTGACACTAGTTTAAATTTTTGGTAATGTAACCAATTTATTTTATATTCAATAGGGAAAAGGAAGTGTGTCTTCATCAATTTATAACAATATTAAATACAGTCATAGACTACAGCAATGCTAAAAAAAACTTTATAAATTGTATTACCTTATGCATCTGACATGTAACTCCAGCATACTTTCCTCCTTCAATTTATTTTTCTTATACTTTTTTATATGGATTTTAAAACAAAACTAATAGGAGCGTGCTATTAAAAGAAAATCAAAGTATATCAAAAAAGGTTAAGACTTACTTCCTACCACTCTCCAACACGGGTCTCCAGAAAATAATTTTATATTTGCACTAAATTCATGTATATATGCTTATGCTTTGTTTTTTATTTATTTATATGGGTTCACTTTATATACACTGTTCTGTACCTTATGTCATATCAGAATACAAAGATCCACCTGTGTCAGAGTCAGTCTGGATTGCTAAAACAAAATACCTTAGACTGAGTGTCTTATAAATAACAAACATTTATTTCTCGCAGTTCTGGAGTCTGGAAAGTCCAAGATCAACACTCTGGCAGATCTGGTGTGTAGTGAGGGTCTGTTCCTTATAAACCCATCTTTTAGTTACTCCACATGTTCTCACACATGGAAGGAGCAAACAAACTCCCTGGGGCTTCTCTTTTTTTTTTTTTTGAGTTGAAGTCTCACTCTGTCACCCAGACTGGAGTGCAGTGGCCTCTCCCGGCCACCAGAGCCTCAACCTGCTGGGCTCCGATGATCCTTCCACCTCAGCCTTCCAGGTACCTGGAACTACAGGCGCGCGCTATCACACCCGGCTAATTTTTTTTATTTATTGTAGAGATGAGGTCACTCCAAGTTGCCCAGGCGGGTCTCGAACCCACAGGCTCAGGCAAACCACTCACCTCAGCCTCCCAAGGTGTGGGATTACAAACTGAGCCACCGAGGGGCTAGGAAGCTAAGACAGGGTCACTCAGGTGAGCACTTGGATGGGAGACCTGGGGCTTCTCTTATTGGTGGCCTTCTTATCAGGGCACTAATCCCACTCATGAGGGCTCTGCCTTTATGACATAATCGCTTCCCAAAGGTCTCACCACCATTTTAGGGGTTAGGATTACAATGTAAATTCTGGGGAAATACAAACACTCGGATCTCCCTCATTTAAATAACCAGGGCCTGGAGCAAGCAAGCTAAGGCAAGCTAGGCACACCAGCACAAAATTTAAGGTGGCACCAACTTTTAGACATCAACCTCGCACCTACATATGTGTAAAGGAAGTGCCTCCTTAAACTTTGCACTTGCCTCACCGGAGAACTAGCCCCAAAAATGATTACTTAGTATTCCAAAATAAAGATCTACCACAATTTGTTCATGTTTTCAGTATCGGACAACTAAATTAAGTTAAAGGGCAGGCTCTGGGTATTTGAATACTTGATCCACCATCAAAAAGCTAGTAACTTTAATAAAGTTATCCTGGCTGTGCCTCAATTCCCAAAAAAAAATGTATAAAATAATAGTAACACCTGCCTCATAGGGTTGCCATGGGGATTAAATGAGTTAGTACATGCAAAATGCTTAGAATACTGCCTTTCAAAGAAAGTTAAGTGCTATTATAATTACTACTCTTGTTATATATTGAGAGACATTTAGTTAACCTCCAGTTTTGCCTATTACAAATAATGCTGCAATAAATATCTTTGTACAAACATCTTTGTGTACTTACAGAAATGTCCAAAGGGTAAATTCTTGACAGAGAAAATGAGCACTTAAGATTACAGGTATCCAGGATTTTGAAAAAGATCGTTATATAGTCACTTGATTTTAAAAAAAGATGCCAATACAATTCAGTAAAGAAAAAGTGGTATTTTCAATAAATAGTGCTGGCATACTTGGATATCCACATAGAAATCCATAAATTTCATCTCTATCTCAGATTATAACCAGAAATTTACTAGATATAACTATAGCCCTAATACAAAAGGTATAACCTTCTAGAGAAACACACACACACTCACGCACACACAAGAATATACTTATGATCTTGGAATAAGTAAAAAAGACTTAAGTAGGAAACAGGAAAGCACACACCAAAAAGAAAAAAATTAATAAATTAGCCTTCAAATGTATCAAGCAAGTAGTAAGCCACAGAGTAGGAGAAGACACTAGCAATACATGTAAGACAAAGAACTCATCAAGAATACAAACGGAACTCTTACAAATCAATCAAGACAAACTAATTTTAAAATGGGGAAAAGATATAAACAGGCACTTTACAAAAGAGAATATTTAAATGACTGATAAGAATATTAAAGTATGCTTAACCTCAGTAGACTAACAATACAAGGGGTTGGTGAGGACATGGAGGAACTAGAATGCTTACAAACTGCTGGTAAGAATGTAAATTGGTTCAACACTTTTGCAAAACTATTTAGCAGCATCTACTAAAATGAAATGTGTAGCCTATGATTTAGCAATTCTACTGCCAGGTATATGCACAAAAGAAATGAGTCATTTGTATACCTAACCCTGAATTGTACCCCACATCTTTAAAATTAAAAAAAAAAGTCAATACATCCAACAGAAGACTTATATAAAGATTTCATAGCAGTTTCATTCACAGTAGCCAAAAACTACAAACAATCCAAATGCCCATCAAAGGAAAACATAAACCATATTATATTTATACTATGAAATACTGTATACCTTGTAAAAGAACAAATTACAAAAACATAAATATACACAGCAACATGGATGAATCTCAGAAATTATGAAAAGAAGCCAGACACATACAATAAACACTGCATGATTAAAGAACAGGCAAATGATCTATGGTGATAGAGTTAGAAAGACGGTTACCTCTGTTAGTGGAACTACTGACTATGATTCGACTGAGAAGGGGCCAGAGGGAATTATCTGGGATGATGGAACCATATCTTGGTCCATGGGTACATGGATACATAAATATGTAAAAATTCACCAAGCTATAATACTTGAGATCTTAAGCAATATATACTTTATGGTATGCAAGTTATACCTTAATTTAAAAAAAGAAAAAAGATAACAAAATTATTCTCCATAAAGATATCTCTCACAGATTTTGAATAAAAGGGGATACTCAAATTAAAGGCAAAATTCTATTTTGTTCACTATTACATACTTAACACTTAATACAGTGCCTGGTACATAGTAGGCAGTCTATACGTTTTATTTTTGTTTTTTTAGTTAGACTACTACAGCTTTTAATCTATTTTTTCCAATTTTTTTTTTTACCGTGGTAGAATATACATAACATAAAATTTATTATCTTAACCATTTTTAAGTGTAGTTAAAAATATGGCATTTAAATACATTCATATAGCTGTGCAACCATCACCACCATCCATCTCTATAACTCTTTTCATCTTATAAAACTGAAATTCCATATCCATTAAACAACTCCTCTTCATTCCCACCCTTCCCCCTGTCCCTGGTAACCACCATTCTACTTTCTGTCCCTGTGATTTTGACTAAGTAATTTACATAAGTGGAACCACACAGTATTTGTCCTTTTGTGACTGGCTTATTTTATTCAGTTAATGTCCTCAAGATTCATCCATGTAGAAGCTTATGTCAAATTTCTTTCCTTTTTAAGGCTAATATTCAGTCCATGTGTATTTCTGAATGAATAAATTTACTACCACAGTAGTTTACACAAATTCTAAAAATCTGCCTCTTCTTTTCAAATATACAGAAAATTCCAAAAACTATAAAATCTAAGACATAGGAAAGCTAACAGGAGGGTGAAATAATTACATTCAAGAATATGGCTCACCTTCGTTAGATCAAGATTCCCCAAAACTGAAGTGCTATGAGGACAAATGTCAGACAGTGAGCAACCAATCTTCATGATATCCTTATTTCTACTGATACTCTAGAAAGAACAGATACAGTACAAGACTCAGTAAAATATTATTTAATGGTGTTTTATACACTTGGGGGTTCTACTAAGCATGATAATTAAAAGATTTTAGAGAAGCCGGGCTCGGTGGCTCAGCCTGTAATCCCGCGCCTTTGGGAGGCTGAGGTGAGTGGATTGCCTGAGCCCGCGGGTTCGAGATCCGCCTGGGCAAGCAAGACCTCATCTCTACAATAAAAATCAAAAAATTAGCCGGGCGTGGTAGTGC
>CAUYQG010214704.1:0-17003 GCA_963574415.1 Tarsius wallacei | reverse complement strand
GAATTTTAATTTTAGTGGTTTAGTTTGAGAGACTTCTCATTTAGTAGGAGTGTTCTCTGGTACCATACCTTCCTTTGGTGATTTCTTGACATGGGTATGATGCATTCACCCTTTTCCAGCAGTTCACATGGCTGTTTCAGTTGATAGAACACTTGATAGGGTCCTTCCCAGCTTGGTTGGAGCTTAGTTTCCTTTCAGGACTTGATCAGCACCCAGTCTCCAGGTTGAAACTGGTGAACTGTAAACTCAAGAGATGGGGTTTCAGCAAGGAGCGCCTTTAATCTAAGAGAGGGTATGGTAGAGGAAATAGCCAAAACCTTTTTTTTTTTTTTTTTTGAGTTGGAGTCACTCCGTCGCCCAGGCTAGAGTGCAGTGGCATGCTCACAGCCACCCCAGTGTCGACCTGCTGGGCTCAGGTGATCCTTCCGCCTCAGCCTTCCTAGTAGCCAGAACTATAGGCATGTGCTACCATGCCCGGCTAATTTTTGATTTACTGTAGAGACAATGTCTTGCCAAGTTGCCCGGACTGGTCTCGAACCTGCGGGCTCAGGCGATCCCCTCTCCTCAGCCTCCCAAAGTGCTGGGATTACAGGCTGAGCCACCGAACCTGACTCAAAACAATTTTTTTAATTGCTCTTTTGTTTCCAAAGATGGTAAATCTGTGATTGCACTTAAATATGGCAATCCATCTAGCAATTAGATCCCTACCTAAAAGGTTGATATCAGGCTCTGGGACAAATAAAAGTAACCCAATTAATGTTTTAGTTTTAGTTTTTATAGGCATGGGGCACTGTGCCTATAAAAATATTTAGTTTTCAAATATGGGGCACTAAAATCTTTCCCCTTTTACCCCAGAAACTTGAAGCTTTTTTTCTGTGAGAAATGGACATTTTGAGGTTTAAAGATGAGGGAGGAGTGTGTTGCTCCAGTATCCACAAGGAAGATGTTGTCTTCCTCATTGGGCCCACCTTCAGATTTATCAAGGGTTTCTGGTGGGGGTCTAGAAAAGGGTAAACCCTAACCACCCCTCCCCCATTCTGTATCTAGTGCCATGAGGGAGGTTATTTCTTTTTCCCTCCTCAGTTTGGGGCAGTCTTTTTTTTTTTGAGTTAGAGTCATACTCCATCGCCCAGGCTGGAGTGCAGTGGCACGTACTCTCACGGCCGGCCACCCTAGTGTCGACCTGCTAGCGATCCTTCCACCTCAGCCTTCCAAATAGCCAGAACTACAGGTGCATGCTACCACATCTGGCTGTTTTGATTTATTGTAGAGACAAGGTCTCACCAGGTTGCCCGGCTGGTCTTGAACCTGCGGGCTCAGGCAATCCACTAACCTCGGCCTCCCAAAGTGCTGGGTTTCTTTTTTGTTGTTTTTTTTGTGTTTTTTGTTTTTTTTGAGTTGGAGTCTCACTCTGTTGTCCAGACTGGAGTGCAGTGGCCGCTCCCGGCCACCGCAGCCTCGACCTGCTGGGCTCTGGCAATCCTTCCGCCTCAGTCTTCCGAGTAGCTGGAATTACAGGCATGCGCTACCACACCCGGCTGATTTTTTGATTTATTGTAGAGATGAGGTCTCACCAAGTTGCCCAGGCAGGTCTCGAACCCGCGGACTCAGGCAATCCACTCACCTCAGCCTCCCAAAGCACGGGATTACAGGCTGAGCCACCGAGCCCGGCTTGTGCTGGGTTTCTTACAGTGGTGACATTCGGCTTCCTTTGGATTAAAATTTCCTGCCTGTTCCCCTTAGGTGCTTCTTTCTTTAGTTTGCCTTCTCTGGCCTTTGGAGCCTGCCCATGGGTGCCTCCTATTCCTTTGTTTCTGAACCACCTTTTTGACAGTCCTTATGATAATGCAAGCTTTCTGCCTCTGCTTTTCTTCATCTCATCTAACAAACACTTTCTGTGCTTCCCTCTACAGTTCTTCAGTAGGCCTTTCATTCCATCCCTCTAGCTTTTGTAATTTTTTAGTAATATCGGGCCAGCTCCTAATAACAAAGTTTCTTTTCAACAATCCTTGTCCTACAAGGTTTTCTGGATCTAATCCAGAATGTTTTCTCATTTGGTCCCTGAGTAGTTATAAAAAGGCTATGGGAGTTTCCTCCCTTTCTTGCAGAATTTCAAATGCCTTAGAAACATTTCAAGACCTTGGGGCAGATTTCCAAATGCCCCTAATCACTAGTTCCTTCAAGTCTTGCATTCTTACCCTATCTCCTGGGTTATTATTGTCCTATCTAGGGTATTTGGATACTTTTGTTCAGCAGGCTGCACACCTGGGGCTGGGAGATGATCCCGTTCCCAGATGGACACAGCTGCTTGTCTAGTCATTCCTCTTTATTCATAAGTAAACAAAATATTCATAATTGACATTAGTTTTACCCAAGTATATATGTTAGGCCCAAGAAATTGATCAACTTGATCAACCAATCCTAGTGGGTCCTCTAGAAGTGATTTCATTTTTTTCTTAAAATGTCTTTCTTCTGTACTGGTGATGGAGCATTCACAAAACCAATTTCTCCTTGTCCCAATGGGACTTTCCTTAAGTGGAATAGTTTTGACTTTTTGCCTGAATCCCCAGGAGGAATGGGAAACCTTGCAGTATCTTTCTGGCATTCTTCCAATTCCCCTTTCACGTTAGGATAAATATGTTGGAAACTGGGATCCTGACTCCCGAATTCCTGATAGATCCTCTTTCCTGGTCATTGTCCCCCCCTCACACTCCTGGTCTTTCTGAGAATTATAAGGTGGGGGAATACAGGAAAGTAGATCCCAAGGCTTTTCCCTTTTCTCTGGGGGCTCAGATTCTTTTTCTTTCTTTTTCCTCTCCACATTTCCCGTTTTAAAGGGAAGCATGGGAGGGTCCTGTGGTAGCCAACAAAGGGCTTAGTCTCTTTCCTTAGATGAAACAGAGGGCTTATTATTTACATACATTGCTGAAGTTTGGCAAAGCCAATCTTCATCAAAACCAAACTCCAGCCAAAAGACCAAGGGCTGACATATCGTTTCTTCTGTCCATATAAAACAGCAAAATTTAATCATTCCCTCTTTTCCTTCTTCTTAGTTCTGGAATCATTTTCCCAATTTTCCAACATTCTCCCCAATGGACTATCTGGGAGAATTTCAGGGAGTCCTTCTGACCTCCCTTCCTAGGCCTAGACTGTCTATTACCCATTCTTGGTAATGGGTAATAGACAGAAGGGTGCTCAATCTCCCATAACGGAGATGTCTTACAGACCTAGGCCTTTGATGAAAGGCGATGTCTTACAGACTCTAGGCCTTTGATGAAAGTCTCAACCCCCTTTAATGGAGGTTTCATGCAGATTTCAGGATTAAAACGTTTTAGTTGCACAGACTCAACCCCCAAGAATCTTCCGAACCCCCAAGGCAGTACTTATAGTCCAATTTTCATACCTTGGCTCGTGCATGAGGTTGCCAGGATGCCACAGTAGTGCCTGCCTTTTTCTTTGCTTTTCCTCCACTGAATCTCCTGCAACAGCTCGGGCTTCTCTGCAGAACTGTGGGAGCAAGCTGCACCTGACTGGAGCAGGACATCTAAAATCAGGTGGGATACATCTCCCCCTCCGATTGGGGTCCAGTCACATAGACACAGATATCCCGGGTGAGCCCCCAACTGCTAGAAATGTGGGTACTAGGGAGCACCACCTCCAGACTGGGTCCTCCAAAAATGACATGGAGACTTGGAGACCAGTAGAATGAAGCAGTCTTTTTTTTTTTTTTTTTTTGAGTTGGAGTCTTACTCTGTCGGCCAGGCTGGAGTGCAGTGGCAAACTCAAAGCCACCCCCGCATCAACCTGCTGGGCTCCAGTGATCCTTCCGCCTCAGCCTTCCAAGTAGCTGGAACTGTAGGCACACATTACCATGCTGGGCTAATTTTTTATTTATTGTAGAGACAAGGTCACGCCAAGTTGCCCTGGCTGGTCTTGAACCCATGGGCTCAGGCAGTCCACTTGCCTCGGCCTCAGCAAAGTGCTGGAATTACAAGATGAGCCACTGAGCCCAGCTGAAGCAACTCTTTAATAACACTTTTGCAAGAACGGGTGTCCCTCGGATGAGCAGGCATACCGAAGCAGTTCAGCCAGAGTATTTAAGCCTGTTTCATCATAGGCTGGGTACTTCACTTTCCCGAATGTTGCCTACATGTTGTACATTGATTGGGTTCCCTGGTTAGTTCATTTGCATGTCCTGTTTATTAATTGGTTAACAAAGGTTTGACAAACTTATTTCATTTGCATGTCCTATTTGCCAGTTGGCTTACAAGATTTTGTTCCAGTTGGTTTCCATCGAAGTTTACGTGAAAAAGCCCCCCAAAGTAAAAGCCTGCAAAAAGAGAACAAGAAGCAGGAAGTGACTCAGCAAAAAGCAGTTACATACAGCTGTGGCTTATTGTGAAAATAAATCATTGTTTTTCTTACAGGGGTAATTACGAACTCAGGAGTACCAGCTCATGAGACAACTTAATCTGCATTCAAGTCTTGCTTCATCACTTCAGAAGGGGATGATAGGGAACCAGTTTGTGTTATCTGAATTGGGTTTTTCTTTCTCAACTAGTAAGTAAGCGTGGTATCTGTGGTGAGGGCTGCTGTGATAATTAGGTAAACTAATATTTCTAAGGCTCGTCTGAGTCTTGTGGCACATGCTGCTCCTCAGTAATTGACAGTGGGTGGTATGGATACTCATAGTATAAATTGGTCTTAGTGGCTTTCTCATGCATCATCTGATGAGAGCAAGTTGGGAAGTTTGATGACTGATGGGTAATGCTTCCTGGTTGTGATGGATGCGAATGTGTCTCCAGATATCCTGGCCCAGAGAGATGGAGAGTGCGTCATCCATGTAGACTCACGAGCTACCCTCGTGTGATGGCATCGAGGAGAGGCATGGTCAGACATACCACCAGCCTCTCAGATGGCAGCCATCGATGTGTCCCATGGTGAGTTCTGCGTGTGTTCTTCTGCAAGGACTCCGGAAAGGTCCCCACATAGCTAGACTCTTGGGTTGGGCCTAATCAGTCTTGCTCCTGGGTCGGGCATGAGCAGTCTTGCTCCTGGCTTATTGTGAAGGTGCTGGAATGTGCCAGAGTACATGGGTTTGCAAGTCAGCCCTAGAATGTTGCTTTAGAAGAGGGGATGCCTCATCTCCTTCATATGAGTTTTATCACTGCAGCCACACTTACTGGGGCTTAAGTATCTTTACCTGTCATGTAAGACTGTCATCTCCCGAGGGGTAGCAGAGCTCACCTTGCAGACAAACTGTCTTGGTGCTGTATGGCATGTGTGTGTATGTGTGTGTGTATGCATATGCATGCTGTTGGTTTTGCAGAAATGCATGAAGATTTCCTACTAGGCTGCAATGACCCCGGGCGTGGAGTGTGTGAATTTGTTTATCTGTGGGTTTAGGCGCCTTCATCTTTTCCAGCAAGTCATGTTTCTACAGAACCAGTTGGCCTCCATGAAGAACAGACAGAGGCAGCAAGGATGGTGGCTGACTGTCTGATCAATTGCTACCAGGTATACCAAAAGCGTGTTTTTCTAAAGATGCCATCTCTGTGTCCACCAGAGATAGACACGGTTCTTTGTAGTCAGACTTGTCTCCACAGCTTCTTGAGCAAGTGAAGCTTCCATCAACAACTGAGTTTCTACTTGAACCACTCCAGGGGGCGGAGCCTAGTTGGTTAGGGGTCACCTTTATATTTGCCCCAGTGTTTCAGCATTGATTATTAACTTGACCTCGTGGAGCCAAATGCATGCTTCTTTTCTTTTTTTGAATTGGAGTCTCGCTCTGTCTCCCAGACTGGAGTACAGTGGCCGCTCCTGGCCATCGCAGCCTCGACCTGCCGGGCTCTGGTGATCCTTCCACCTCAGCTTTCCAAGTAGCTGGAACTACAGGCGCAGGTTACCATGCCCGGCTAATTTTTTGATTTATTGTAGAGATGAGGTCTCGCCAAGTTGCCCAGGCGGGTCTCGAACCCGCGGGCTCAGGCAATCCACTCACCTCAGCCTCCAGGCGTGCGATTACAGGCTGAGCCACCGAGCCCAGCTATGCATGCTTCTTATTTTGCTGTGGCACAGGGTAAGGATCCGAGAAGCATCTTTTCCTCCGGGAAGTTCTTTGTCACCACCCTTTTTCGTGTGTGTAATATACTCAGGATGGTGCTGCAAATGGGATGTGAGAGTTCCCCGTCTAGTTGCAGGGAGGTAAGTTCCTGTGTTAGAGGTACTGTTAGAGCCACATGATTGAGATCCAACAGTGAGTGAGTGTGGACAGAGGAGAGCTCCTGGGTCCACTGGGCTACAGGGTAGACACTGGGGCCTCCAAGTCCCATGTAGGTATGTGCACACACATACTGCTTCCTCACACTCCAGTGAACACTGACAGACAACTTCCGTGGCCCACACCATGTGTGTGTGATGCTGCAGGACTCGGTGAGCTTTGAAGATGTGGCTGTGTACTTCACCCAGGAGGAATGGACTTTACTGGACTCAGCTCAGAGAGACCTGTACAGAGATGTGATGCTGGAGACCTGCGAGAACCTGGCCTCCATAGGTGAGAGTGCATGGTTCTTTTCAGCATCCTAGGATCGGTGGCATCACCGTCACTCTTTAGAAATGTAGACACTCAGAATCCACCCGCGACACACTGGTCAGTGTCTTTTGCGAGGCCTGTCATCTGCATTTTAACAAGCCCTCTGGATGACTCTGACTCACTCTGATGCTGAGAACCCCTGGGAAGTAGTTTCCCAAGGGAAAGAAGACCACTCTTCACTCCTATCTCAATAAAAGTGGTTTATTGCTACGGCCTGCGCAGCTGCCTTGAGGATCCCGAGAGAGAGCAGTGAGAAATTAAGAAAGACACAGACACAAAGACATAAAAGCTGGGGTGAGGTGGGACACTTTACTCTGATGGAGGAGAAGTGGCCCTGAGCTAGCTCAGCACATTTATTTTATAATCAAGCACTAGGGAAGTTGGAAGGGAATCAAGGTCTGCGAGGGAGCTATAATGGAATTATGTTGCTATTTAAAGGCAAGCAGTTGTCTTGTTGTAGCTAAGGCTTTATCTGTACTATGTGTACCGGATGTGTGGGCATCTGAGACACCATTTCATGTAGCAGGCTGTATCCCCCACAGCCTACATTTGGCCAGGATGCCGAGCTTCCAAGCGAGACCTTGCCTATGAGCTTGGGGCCATTAAATGAGACCTTGCCTTCGCTTGGGGCCTTTACTTAAGGCCTGCTACAGTGACAGTGCTCGTCTGCTCCTCACATCACATCCACTCCTGGCAGTTTATACATGTGTTGATCCCAGGGGTCAGAGATGGCCAATCTGTTAGGGACACAGAAGGATGGAGTACTTGCATTTTGGGCTCTTTTGAAGTGATGTTGCTGCTTTCATTAGATGTGTAGCTACTGTTTCACGGGTGACTGGTCCTGTCTTGCATGAGCCTTCTCCATTGGTTTGTCTTTCTCTGTGTCCAGGAAACCTGCTCAACCGCAGTGTGATGTATTGGCTGGAGGGGGAGGAAAACCTGGGGACGGTGCAGGGAGAAGATCCCCAAGGTGAGTGACTATGAGGAACATCCCTGGTTGATGAGAAGTTCAGTGTGGTTAGAAACACAATAAGGAAATGTCTTGAGACAAACCTTGTCACTGAATGTGAGGCCATTGAACTCCAAAGTTTGGAGGTTTTGTGTGTGTGTTTTGTTTTTTGAGTTGGAGTCTCACTCTGTCGCCCAGACCGGGAGCGGCCACTGCAGCCTTGACGTGCTGAGCTCCAGCGATCCTTTTGCCTCAGCCTCCCAAGTAGCTGGAACTACAGGCGTGTGCTATCACGCCCTGCTAATTTTTGATTTATTGTAGAGATGAGGTCTCGCCAAGTTGCCCAGGCAGGTCTCAAACACACGGGCTCAGACAATCCACTCACCTCAGCCTCCCAAAGCACAGAATTACAGGCTGAGCCACCGAGCCCGACTTGGAAGTATTTCTTCATTCCATCTGTCCCAGACTTTCCTGAGCCCACAGATGAACTGTTCTTTTTTCTTTGAGTGTGTAGTTTTAGTGTATGGTCTTCATCCAGATCTTTTCTACTTTTCTTCTTCATAATACTGTTTTTGTTCACCTTCATATTTAATATTCCAGAATAAGTTGTTTTTAAAAATTAGTAAATATTGACCCAAGTCTCTTGGCTAATTGTAGATATAGCCAAGTTGCTTACATGTATTTTTCTTTTATTTTTCTAATGTTTAACATAAAAACAAATACCAATGAATTTGGTCATTTTTAAATGACCCCATCCACCATTTTGTTTTGCAAATCCTTATGTTTTCTCTCTTACACTTCAGAATGGCGACTTAAAACCAAAGAGTCAACACTTCGGCCAGATATTTTTTGGTTTAAACCTTCAAATGGGATTCAAATGGTAAGATTAACAAGAGAGATTTTCAATTTGCCATACTCATAAAAGATTGAGATTTTTATATAGAAAATCCACAAAATTTAGACATATTTGAGAGAAGTAGCATTCACTCCCAGGGTACGAACGTCTGGAGGGATACCCTGAATATGAAAAATTTTGTGATACTCTAGCTTCTGCATTCTCTCATGTATATATTACCACATGCATAACTAAGTTGAGACTTTTATAACAGCTTTATGAGAATATATAGGAAATTCTTTAAGGTTAGAGCAGAAGAAACAGGATTTTTATGATAGAGTTTTCTTCTCTAATTTGAAAGACTTCTATAGTGCAGGCAGTGTATGCATGTAACGAAAAGTCATCTGAATTGTGTGTTCCCTCAGTTGTGTGAATTCTTATTAATATGTCTCAAACATCTTAATTATCCTCCATCCCTTCATTAATAGGCAGGAAGCCACAGTGGAGGAGAGCTCTGTTACCACAAGCAACGTGGAAAAATCTTCAGTGAACACTCAGGCCTTATCACATACATGAGAACTCAAAGTGCAGGGAACACTTATGTGTCCAGTCATTATGGAAAATACTTTTTTATTCTGCACAAAGAAACCTCTACTGGAGAACGATTTTCTGTGTTGAATCAGTGTGGAAAAGCTTTTAGCCTGACTCCAGTTGTTGCTGACCACATAACTTGCACACAAGAAAAATCCTCAGACTGCTGTGACAGTGGAAAAGCATTCTCTAATCAGTCGTATCTTCAGACACATATGAGAACTCATAACAGGGAAGAGCTGCATGAGTGGAAGCAGTGTGGGAGAGCTTTTACTCACCCCACAAGCCATGTTGAGCCTGTTGAAATGCACATTCTAAAGAATCCCCAGGTCTTTAGACCTCCTTCTGACCTTAAAATTCATATGCAAACCCACACTGTCAGGAAGCCCTTTGAACTAAAGGAATGTGGGAAATCCTTCACAGTTTCCTCAAGCCTAACTGAACAAGTGAGGACTCATACTGGAAGGAAGCCCTATGTGTGTGATCAGTGTGGGAAAGCCTTGACTGGGCGCTCAGGCCTTTCTAAACACCTACAAACACACACTGGAGAGAAGCCCTATGCATGTAAGGAATGCGGGAAAGCCTACAGTAGGTTGTATCTACTAACCGAACATTTGAAAACACACACAAAGGAGAAGCCCTTTGAATGTATGGTGTGTGGAAAATCTTTCAAAAATTCCTCATGCCTTAATAATCATGCTCGAATTCACACTGGACTAAAACCCTATACATGTGACTACTGTGGGAAAGCATTCACTGTGCGCTGTGGCCTTACTAGACATGTACGAACTCACACTGGGGAGAAGCCATATGAGTGTAAGGAGTGTGGGAAGGCCTTTACTGTTTCTTCAAGCCTAACTGAACACGTACGTACTCACAGTGGAGAGAAGCCCTATGAATGTAAAGCATGTGGAAAAGCCTTCACTACATCCTCGCACCTTATTGTGCATGTAAGAACTCACACTGGAGAGAAGCCTTATAGATGTAAAGAATGTGGGAAAGCTTTTGCTTCATCTTCACACCTTACTGAACATGTAAGAACTCACACTGGAGAGAAGCCCTATACATGTAAGGAATGTGGGAAAGCCTACAATAGGTTTTATCTTCTAAATGAACACTTAAAAACTCACACAGAGGAGAAGCCCTTTGAATGTACGGTATGCAGAAAGTCCTTTAGAAATTCTGCAAGCCTGAATAAGCACATTCACATTCGCAAAGGAATAAAACCCTATGAGTGCAAGGAATGTGGGAAGGCCTTTACTGTTTCTTCAAGCCTAACTGAACATATACGAACTCACACTGGGGAGAAACCCTACAGATGTAAGGACTGTGGGAAAGCTTTCACATCATCATCCCACCTTACTGAACACATAAGAACTCACACTGGAGAGAAGCCTTACATATGTAAGGAATGTGGAAAAGCCTTCCGTGCTTCCTCACATCTACATAAACATGTGAGAACCCACACTAAACAGAAACCTATGAATGTAGGGAATGTGGAAAAGCCTATGATAGGCTTTATCTACCAAATGAACACTTGATAACTTACAATGACAATAAACTTTTTGAATTAAGGAATGTGGAAAATCCTTTAGGAATTCCTCATGCCTTCATCATTACACTAAAATTCACACTCATGAGAAAGCTTATTAATGTAAAGGATGTGGGGAAGCTTTTGGTTATCCTAGTTCACTTTGCAGACATGAATGAATTCACATTCAAGACGCCCCATGATTGTGAGAACTGTGGAGAGTCATCAGAATCTCATTACAGTCCTGGAGTAAGACCTCACCTGGAGCCACGTAGTTAAGAAGCACAGAAAGCCCTCATGCTTCCTCAGGTCTTACTAATGGTGTATGATCCTCCTGTGAAGACGAACCCTATTGATGTGTGGTGTGTGGAAGAGTTGTAGTACTGCTCAAGACTTCCATATTGTTATCTCAGAATGAAGAAAAACCCTAAGAAGGTAAGAAATGGTAGAAAGTCATTTTTTTAATATTACGTTATCTCTCAACCTTTAGCAATTGTGGTTCACACTAGAAATTGTGACCATACAGGATCTAATGTTGCACTGCATCCTGGCATTGCCTCTCTGTCTTGAAATATTTTATGCTGGCAGAGAGAGGACTTCCTGCCTGGGTGGATCTGTAGGCATACTGTGAACATGTGTAGATCTGCGCTGGTCATTCCTGGAGTAATGCTTTTTCCCCTATAGTAACACCACTCCAGCCCACTTCCTACACCTTCCACACTGAAACCTGGCTGAAGTGGGCTTCAGGACTCAAACTTAGTCCCATTGTTGCAGTGTTGATCCTCTTGTTGGTCTGTCACACTCTTAGACATGGTTGCTCACAGGGGCTAGTACCAGCCAACATGGCATTTATAAGGCAACTTAAAACATTGTAGAAATTGCCCTTTTTTTCCTCTCACAAGGTATTCTTACAGATAAAAAGGGCCAGGGAGCAAGGAGGGACAAAGTGGAGAGTGAGGTCAATGTTAGTGTTCTGAGAGACCCTGATTTCATGAGAATGGAGGCAGAACCATGACCCCTGACCCAGGGAGGTGGGCATTCTGGTAACAGTGTAGTGAATGCTGTCTCTGATCTCTGGATTATTCTACAGCGTGGGAGAGCAATGATATTCAATGTCTGGGTCCAGCAACTGCTGGGACTGGCAGTGGAACCAACTTCTGTGTTAATCATTCTGTTCACGTGCTACAAAAATCGAAAAACACCTGAGAACACAGCCAGTCTTGCTGTTGCAGTATGTGAAACACCATCATGTCACATCCTGAATGGGGCCGTTGAACACATGCAGAGCAGCACACCCAGGCACCAGAGTGGGGAAATGTGTGCACTTCTGACTCCAGCATCTGAGCTTGTATATTCTACGGTCATTGGATCTGCAGCTGCCTGATGACTATTTCCATGGCGTGTAACCACCCACTGTGATGGTGACATACATTGCAGTACAAAATAAATCTTGAACAAGGAGAACTGTGTACTTTTGCATCACTTGTTTGTCCATAGAGAGGAGTGGGTATGGATAGTGTCTTGGGTGAATGTGGCCATGGAGCCCAACTACAGCTGCCTGTCAATTTGGTAGGTAGTGACATCAGTGACAATGAGGTGAATCTGAACTGCTTGCGTGGGTTGTAGTCGTTCCGGTATACACTCAATGCCTTCCTGATTGTCTGAATTAGGACCTGGGTCCCCACTGGAACTTGTTTATAGTTGCCTGAATCAGAAACCATGGGTCAGGGGTGAGGTCAGCTCTGCAAGTCGCCTCACCCTTGTGCTTGGACTCCCAGTGAGGGATGTTGAACAAGTGGTTTCCAGGCCATTGGCCCACACATTGTCCTGAGAGGCTCACTGCTGGTAGAGACGTCACCCAGCTAAGACCTCATCCCTGGAGATGACTTCATCTAATTCTCCAGAACCTCCATTGAAGTAAAACCTGTAGACTGTGCTCCTAAGGTACACATTTGACTCCAGGCATTTTCCCTTTTCCTCCTTTGATACTTGGGGTACTGTGCTTGCTTGAGCTTACTGTCCACTTATACATGATTCTGGGGTGATCCCAGCCAAAGCACCACACCCCACCCTATGTCAGTAGAATTGGTTACTAATGTCTGTGATATACTGATTTTTTTGGGGGGGTTGAATGAGCGTTTCACTCTATCACCCAGGCTACAGTGCAGTGGCACAATCACAGCTTCAACCTTCGAAGTAGCTGGGACTACAGGTGCATACCACCATGCTGGGTTAATTTTTGAATTTTTTGTAGAGACAAGGCCTTGCTATATTGCCTAGGCAGGTCTTGAACTCCTGGGCTCAAGCAATCCTCCCACTCAGCCTCCCAAAGTGCTTAGATCACAGACATGAGCCACTGAACCCAGCCAATATCTTGATAACTGATAGCAAAATTATTTTATTTTTCTACTTTGTACCTGTTTCATGTCAGTCAACCTCCCTCCCCTGTGGGGGGACCACTGACTCCCCATTGCTTCCCACTATCCCCACAGCTCTCCACCTTGATCTTACTCCCTCACCTCAGTTTTTCACAAAATATTCCTCACTTTTTTTTTTAACTTGTCACTTTACAACACTTCTCCAAATCTGCCATCTTAATTACTGTCAGACTTACACTTTTAATACCTTTTACAACTTTAGATTATTATCGACCTGCCAACATTTCCAAACTGCCTTCTCAAGTAAGATCGCATGCTTAGGTTTGGATATGGTGTGTTTGTCCCCTCCAAAGTGTATGCTGACACCTGATCCCCCATGCAGGTTTGGGATGTGGGGCCTAATGGGGGCATTTCAGTTACAGGGTTGATCCCTCATGAATGGCTGGATGTCATTAGCTCTTGCCCTCTTGGGACTGGGTTGGCTTTCAAGATGCATTAGTTCCCGTGAGCACAGGTGTTATTAAGCCAGACATCCTTGGGTTTGTTCCCTCCTTGCATGTGCGGCTTCCATTGACCTTCTCTGCCCTTTTTTGACACAGCACAAAAGTTCCCACCACAAGCCAAACAGATATGGGTGCCATCTTCTTGTCAGCCTGCAGAACTGTAAGCAAAATAAACCTCTTCTATGTGAATTACCCAGCCACAGCAGCACAAGACAGACGAAGACACTGCAGAATGGAAAGCTTGGCTGTGGGCTGGCTTGCATGTCCTGTGTACTACTGCCTGTGTTTCTCCTTCTCAGAATGTTTTCTGTACTGCTTTGGATGATGTATGCCCTCCTATCTGAAAGTCTTGACTGTTGTCATCTCAGTGTTCCTGAGTGTGAGCTCAAACTGTTAGAGGATCAATTGTACTCACCATGTTTCATTTTTGTATACTTGGACACATTGATGTCCTGGAAGTCTTGCTGACTGGGGCTGACTGATCCCCACTAGGGCTGGGTGATTCCCAAAGATGGTGAACAACTTGCTAAGGAGCACCACTTCACATGCAAATCAACTGTCCAACCCCCATATGCCCGGCCACTTCCTTTACCCAGTGTTAGCACACCAATCCAACATGTCCCCTGCCCTGCGTTAGCCCAGGGCAAGGCACTGAGCAGCTAGGGACATGTCCCAAGCCTGAGTCCACCAGCATTATTCAAACGAACCAGCCCCAGACATTTCATTCTTCCCTGCCTTACATGTCCTGTGGACACCTCCATAAAGGTCATGGCCCTTAATTGCTCCTCACTCTTGCTTCTGCCTCCTGACCACCTTCACAGCTCCAATGGGCCCTGTATGGGAAGGCATGACCTTCTTGTGGTACCATGAGTAAGAAACTCTTCTTTTAATGGCCTGTACTTCTTTTGGTGAACTGCACCATGAAGTCACTTGGTAACCTTTCTTAAGTCAGAGTATCAACTGCATATCACTAGCATGGCTAACATGAAAAAGACAAGTGTTTTCAAGGATACAGAGAAGCCAAAACTCTCATAGGTTTCTGGTGGAAATGCTTTCCTTTGGAAAGCAATGTGTTTTTTCCCAATGTTAAACATATAAGTACAAATTGACCTAGTAATTCCACTCCATAGTATATACCCAAGAGAAATAGTCAGCTGTATCCACAAAAATATATACATCAATTTCCACAGAGTGCTCATAATATCCCATGAGAACAACCCATATGCCCATCAATTGATGAATCAAATAAAACATATTATATCCATACAACAGAATATCACTAGCAATAAAGCAATGATATATGCTAAGACAGTGGTCCCCAACCTTTTTTGGCATCAGGGACGGTTTTATGGAAGACAATTTTTCCACTGATGGGGGAGGGGAAGGTTTCGGGATGTGTAGGGAGTGAATAAGCGCTGTCTGAACAGCAGGGATTCAGCAAAGGCAAAGCCCCAAGTGAAGGCAAGGTACCACTTGGTTACTCTGCATCCTAGCCAAAGAGCAAGGGATGCAGCCTACCACACGGAACGGTGTCTCAGAAGCCCACACATCCGGGTGCATATAGTACAGATAAAGCTTTAGCTACAAGATAACCGTGGAACAGCTTGCCACTTAGGTAGCAAGAAAATTCCGTTACAGCTCCCTCATAGACCTTGAATCCCTCCCAACTTCTTTTGCGCTTGATTATAAAATAAACATGCTAGCCGGGCTCGGTGGCTCAGCCTGTAATCGCGCGCTTTGGGAGGCTGAGGTGAGTGGATTGCCTGAGCCCGCGGGTTCGAGACCTGCCTGGGCAACTTGGCGAGACCTCATCTCTACAATAAATAAAAAAATTAAGCCGGGCTCGGTGGCTCAGCCTGTAATCCCGCGCCTTGGGAGGCTGAGGTGAGTGGACTGCCTGAGCCCGCGGGTTCGAGACCCGCCTGGGCAACTTGGTGAGACCTCATCTCCATAATAAATCAAAAATTAGCTGGGCGTGGTAGCGCGCGCCTGTAGTTCCAGCTACTCAGAAGGCTGAGGCGGAGGGATCACCGGAGCCCAGCAGGTTGAGGCTGCGGTGGCCGGGAGCGGCCACTGCACTCCAGCCTGGGCAACAGAGTGAGACTCTAACTAAAAAAAAAAAAAATTAGCTGGGTGTGGTAGCGCACGCCTGTAGTTCCAGCTACTTGGAAGGCTGAGGCGGAAGGATCGCTGGAGCCCAGCAGGTCGAGGCTGCAGTGGCCGGGAGCAGCCACTGCACTCCAGTCTAGGCAACGGAGTGAGACTCCAACTCAAAAAAATAAAATAAAATAAAATAAACATGCTAAGCTAGTTCAGGGCCACTTCTCCTCCATCAGAGAAAAGTGTTCCGCCTGGCCCCAGCTTTTCTTTATGTCTTTGTGTCTGTGTTTTTCTTAATCTCTCACTGCTCTCTCTCGAGACCCTCAAAGCAACTGTGTGGGCTGTGGCAGGGATGATTCCAGTGTGTTACCTTTACTGTACACTTTTATTATTATTACATTGTAATATATAATGAAATAATTATACAACTCACCGTAATGCAGAATCAGTGGGCGTCCTGAGCTTGTTCTCCTGCAACTAGATGGTCCCATCTGGGGATGATGGGAGACAGTGACACCTGAAGTGTATTGCTTATGTCTAGTCTACTCTGTAATCTCATATTGGTTGTTGTCACTGCAGAAAACCCTGCTTCACAAAGACAGATGTTGGAAAGAGAAGCAAGCTTTTCAGTGCTGATCTGACAGGAGGTGGAGCTAAGGCAGTAATGCCAGCAATGGGAAGTGACTGTAAATACAGATGAAGCTTCACTCACTCCCCTGCCACTCACCTCCTGCTGTGCTGCCTTTTCTCATTAAGCAGCACAACAATAGCTAGCCCTCTTTCTGGAGGAAAAAAAAAATAGTATCCACTACCCCACGCCACATGCCAGAATACATTTCAGTAAAAGATACACAATCTAAGGGCAGACCCCTTGGGTCCCCTCCCACTATGGGAGCTTTCTTGTCCTCTCAATAAATTCTGCTTTCTAAAAAAAAGAAAAAAGATACATAATTTTTAAAAAGTAATACATTTCAAAAGAATATTTGAAAATCTGTATATAATGTAGAGCTTGAGGAGCCTTTTTATTTTATTTTTACTTCTTTTTTTTTTTTTTCTGGTTTTTTTTTTTTTTGTGTTGGAGTATCACTCTGTCACCCAGACTGGAATGCAGTGGCACGCTCCAGTCACCGCAGCCTGGACCTGCTGGGATCTGGCAATCCTTCTGTCTCAACCTTCCAAGTAGCCGGAACTACAGGCGGGCGCTACCACACCTGGCTAATTTTTTGATTTATTGTAGAGATGAGGTCTCTCCAAGTTGCCCAGGTGGATCTCGAACCCATGGGCTCAGGCAATCCACACGCCCCAGCCTCCCAAAGTGCTGGGATTACAGACTGAGCCACCAAACTCGGCTGAGAAGCCTTTTTATTTTTTTATTTATTTTTATTTTTTTGAGTTGGAGTCTCACTCTGTCGCCCAGACTGGAGTGCAGTGGCTGCTCCCGGCCACCACAGCCTTGACCTGCTGGGCTCTGGCGATCCTTCCGCCTCAGCCTTCCAAGTAGCTGGAACTACAGGCGTGCACTAC
>CAUYQG010214703.1:0-11241 GCA_963574415.1 Tarsius wallacei | reverse complement strand
AGTGGCCGCTCCCGGCCACCACAGCCTCGACCTGCTGGGCTCCGGCGATCCTTCCACCTCAGCCTTCCAAGTAGCTGGAACTACAGGCGCGCGCTACCACGCCCGGCTAATTTTTGATTTATTGTAGAGATGAGGTCTCGCCAAGTTGCCGAGGCGGGTCTCGAACCCGCGGGCTCAGGCAATCCACTCACCTTGGCCTCCCAAAGTGCTGGGATTACAGGCTGAGCCACCAAGCCCGGCCTGAAGTTTTAATTTTTATGTGATTATGAGGTTATTATATATAAACAGATCAGTTAATAGGAAATTCATGTAGAAATGTATTTTTCCAGTGGTTGTGATAAGAAGAAAAATAACCAAGGAAAGAATTCTTACAGAGCTATAAGCAGTAAGATATTTCAGACGCTTCTCTAAGTTAGAAATACGCATTTGCTTACTCCAAAACCACATATGGGACTGCTGGACTGGAGCTTGTATCTTTTTACTATTTCACGAAAAGCCCTTAAATAATATTTTTCTCCAAAGTGACTTGTTAAGAATGAGATCACAGCCCCAATAAGATTTCTAGTAACATCTAATTGGACAATTGAGTTCCCCTGCTGGAGCTTGTCTGCTTTGCTTACAAAAACATACACAAAGTCTAAGATCATCACAACCAGACCCCAACATCCTCCTCCTTAATGCATACTGGGGAGATGGAAATAAACCTGTAATCTGCCCTCATTCATACTTGTCACGTCCTTGTAAATGCTGGAAGCTTTCCACAGCAAGAGCCTGTCAGCAAGAAAGATTTCTCTTTTTTTTTTTTTCGAGTTGGAGTATCACTTTGTCACCCAGGCTGGAGTGCAGTGGCACGCTCAAGGCTACTGCAGCCTCGACCTGCCTTCCACCTCAGCTTTCCAAGTAGCTGGAGCCATGGGCGTGTACCACCACACTCAGCTAGTTTTTTGATGTACTGTAGAGACAGGGTCTCACCAAATTGCCCAGGCTGGTCTCAAACCTCTGGGCTCAGGCAATCCTCTTGCCTCTGCCTCCCAAAGTGCTGGGATTACAGGTGTGAGCCACCATGCCCAGCTAGCAAGGAAGACTTCTAAAGCCAGCAACCCCTAAAGAGCAAGAAGAATTAGTCTATCCACCAAGAACTTAGCACAAAACAGTAAATGTAAGTCAGTGTAGCATATTCACAAGAATAGACCAACAAGCCAGGGGAACAGAAAAGTCCAAAGATAGATCACTGCATGTATAAAAACTTGACTTATGACAAAGCAGACATTGAAAATTAATGCAGGAGGCCGGGCTCGGTGGCTCAGCCTGTAATCCCAGCACTTTGGGAGGCGGAGGCGAGCGGATTGCCTGAGCCCAGGGTTCGAGACCACCTGGGCAACTTGGTGAGACCTCGTCTCTACAATAAATCACAAAAAACTAGCCAGGCATGGTGGCGTGCATCTGTAGTTCCAGCTACTTGGAAGACTGAGGCGGATGGATTGCCGGAGCCCAGCAGGTCGAGGCTGCGGTGGCCATGAGCGTGCCACTGCACAGCAGCCTGGGCGACAGAGTGAGACTCCAACTCAAAAAAAAAAAAAAGAAAATTAATGCAGGAAAGATGGACTGTTCAGGAACTGGTGGTATTGAGATAATCAGCTATACAATTTTACGGGGCAGGTGTAGGCAGTTATACTCATAAAACACCTGTGATGAAATGAGCCAACGCATTGAAAGAATCTCAAAAAAAACCTTACTGAAGCCAAACGCAGGCTCTCACAACAATGCTAGCTGGTACACTGATGCCAATGCGTTCCTAGAACACTTAAGTAGCAGGAGAAGCTGGTACTACAAGGGGCCCCGCCCTCCAAAAAATAGTTCTGTTCATGGAGGGGGGTCCTCCTCATATAAAAGCCTTAGTATACAGAATATAGATATAGATACACACTCCCACAAAACTAAACAACCCAATGGAAGAATGGGCAAAAGAAGACATGAGATAGTATTTCAATGAAAGGGAGCCACACATGTCCGTAAACACTGAAGAAGATGCTTAGCTTCATTAATAGTCACAAAAACGCAAACTAAAGCTACAAGGAGATACCCTTTCACATCTACCAGCAAGGCAAACATTCTCAAGTTGGACAATACAAAATGATGACAAGATGTGGAGCCAATGGTCCCTGGTTCCTTCCGTGTTTTTGCAATTTATTTCTGTAGACTCGTATGTTTCCAGAATATTGTCTGTGCTGACTGTTTCTAGCCCACCATAAAGGTGGGTTCCTTCACAGTAGAACTGTATTTGCTTCTGAACCTGGGTTCACTCAACTAAATTCTGACCTGAAGATCTTTGAGATGTTATCCCCTCCACACACAAACTCAGTGTGAACTGTGTGCAAACCATGGTAAGAGCCCATTGGTGGCATTTGAGATCTGGTGGAAAAGGGTAGTACATTCAACTCCCTCTCACAATGGGTGTGGAGTCCTTGGGAGCCCAAACGTGGGAGGGAGTCTAGGTTTTATCTTATTTCCGTGGCCCATAAAAATCAAGGCTCAGTTTTACCTGATTCAGCAAGGGCATTCAAGGCAAAGTCAGATGTGATGCACAGCTTACTTCTCAGGGATCCTGCTTTGACTCAGTTTCAGCCTCTGAACATCTTTACTATGCAGTCAATTCATTCATGCATTTTAAGGGCTAGTTTCTATATTTCATTCAGCATTTTTAATTGTTGCCAGTAGGAAGGTTAGTCAGAAGTCCTAGATCACCATACTGCCAGAATCAAAAGTCAAAAAATCACAGGTTTTTTTTTTCTTTTTTTTTTTTTGAATAGGAGTCTGAATCCGTGGCCCAGGCTGGAATCACTCCAGCGATCCTGCCGCCTCACCCTTCCAAGAAGATGGAGCTACAGGCGTGCGCTACCACACCCGGCTAATTTTTGATTTATTGTAGAGACGAGGTCTCGCCAAGTTGCCCGGGCTGGTCTCGAACTCGCGGGCCCAGGCAATCCTCTCGCCTCAGCCTCCCAAAGTGCTGGGATTACAGGGTGAGCCACCGAGCCTGGCCTCAAAAAAAGCACAGTTTTAAGACATAAAGTTAATTATATCACTCTCCAGTTTTGAAACTTTCAGTACTTTTATGATATATAGTATAAAGTTTAAGCTTCTTAGCATTCCCTAGAAGACACGACCCTGCTCCAGAGGTACTAGGAAAGCTCGCCTAGAGAAGAAACAAAATGGAGGGTGAACTTGAATCAGCAGCAAGTGAGACAAGAGACTAGAGAGAGCAGGAAAAGAGTACTGAATCCTAATTAGTCAATCCAAGGGCAAGGGAATATTCAAATCTAGTATGGACAGAGCTCAACGTCCAAGGGTCTGATCGACAAGTCACAAGCTCAGGCAAGATTACAGTGCACTGGCAGCTCTCAAAGCCAAGGGGATCAAGACCCAGAGGAATCTGGGAGGGATCAGGGTCAGAAGAAGCACATCAGCCCAACCATGCAAAAGGACAGTGGGCACCCACCGAAGGGGCCAGTTAGGTAACCTGGTCACAACAGAAGTAGGCTAGGAAGCTGCCACACTCTAAACCACAGCATGCAAGAGGCTCAAACAGACCCTAAAACACACCGAGGAGGGCATGGGAGCACCAGATACTTCCAGGCCCCTTGTTCGATAGAGGTACTTCTCATGATGTCACCGGGCCTGGCTCTCACTGGCAAAGCCTTCCTGTGGCCGACTTCACTAGAGTCAGCTATGCTGAGGCCCCAGCTGGCAGGGCCTGACAAGCCTCATCACAAGGCCTTCACCATCTGGCCCCAAATCATGTCTCCAGGCTCCCCTCTCGACTTTCTTCCCATTTCATCCACCACCTACTGCAGCAACACAGATCCTGACAAGCAGCACTCGCCAGGCTTCCGTCCCTGCAGGCTGCTTCCTCTTCCTGAATGACTGTCCCTCCTCTCTCCCTGGAAAACCTCTCCTCATTCTTCAAAGCCTTCTCAAACGTTGCCTGGCAAGGATGTTTTCTCTGATTTCTATCAGTTGAGTTTTGTACCCTCCACTTTGGGGTCCTATCAAACACAGCCAGCATATTATTATTTTTTACTATTATCACCATCACATCAACTGTTTATCAGGTGCTTACACATGTCAGGCACTATACTAAATGCCTTCCATGGCTCTTTCTCTACCACCTGTAGATATTCGCTTCCTCCATTTTACTGAGGAGGAAACTGAGGCTCCGCAAAGTTTTAAGAATTAGCCTAAGCCGGGCTCGGTGGCTCAGCCTGTAATCCCGCACCTTGGGAGGCTGAGGTGAGTGGATTGCCTGAGCCCGCGGGTTCGAGACCCGCCTGGGCAACTTGGCAAGACCTCATCTCTACAATAAATCCAAAAAAAAATTAGCCAGGCGTGGTAGCGCGCGCCTGTAGTTCCAGCTACTTGGAAGGCTGAGGAGGAAGGATCGCCGGAGCCCAGCAGGTAGAGGCTGCGGTGGCCGGGAGCGGCCACTACACTCCAGTCTGGGCGACAGAGTGACACTCCAACTCAAAAAAAAAAAAAAAGAATTAGCCTAAATTCACATTAGCAAGTAAAAGGATTCAAGCCCAGTTTGCTCTTACTCAAAAGTCTATGGTCTTTCAGTAAAAGATCATAATCACATTTGTTGACATCTGTTGCCTCCAACAACAAATAATTTAATAATACAGTCCATCTCTTCCTCATTTTTGTGTACCCTGCATAATGCTTGGCATATAGATGATGGACTCCAAATACTTAATATATGTATCAATGAATGACCAGAATTTATCCCAGTTCCTCAGGAACTAGAATTTTTTTTTCTTTTTATTTTTTTGAGTTGGCATCTCACTTTGTCGCCCAGACTGGAGTGCAGTGGCACGCTCCCAGCCACCGCAGCCTCAACCTGCTGGGTTCCGGCGATCCTTCCACCTCAGTCTTCCAAGTAGCTGGAACTACAAGTGTGCACTACCACGCCCGGCTAATTTTTTTTTATTTATTGTAGAGACGAGGTCTCGCCAAGTTGCCCAAGTGAGTCTTGAGCCCGCGCCTCAGGCAATCCACTCGCCTCGGCCTCCCAAAGTTCTGGGATTATAGGCTGAGCTACCAAGCCCTGCCAGGAACTAGAATATTAACTGCAGTACAGAACCCAGAACACAGTCTTATCTGTCTTTTTATATCACCTTCAACTAGAGTCTGCTGCAGGGCTCATATTATCCAGAATAAAGGACAGAGAGTAGAAGACAATCAGATAAAGATTCAGGTACAAGGAGCAGGCAAGTCAGCACAGTGTCTTTTGAGTAAGTTGGTTTAATTTAGACAAACAAATGGTTACTTTTAAAACAAATGGACTATTCCAACCGCTTTTCAAAATAACTGGCTGTCTTAATAACATCATCTTTATATTTTTTCCCAGCCTAAATCAACGCACTACCATAGCCATCCATTAAACACTTGATGGGAGGCAAGAGAATGCCGTGTATCTCATGGGCTGTGGATTAATAAAAACTCCTTTTCCTCAAAAAAGTCAGAGCCTTGTTTGAATGTATGCAGAGGTTATCTCAGTGGGGGGAAAAAAGTGCAGAACGTGAGGACTCCCTTGCTCAAAACTCTCCAAAAGCTTTCCATCACAAAAGCCAAAAAGCATAAGCCAAACAATCTAGATAGTATTGCTACACAATCTGCCCTCTCTGACTATTCACACAGGGCCTCGGTCCCCTCCAGCCACAGGGCCTTGTTGGTGTGCCTTCTCAGTGAGGCTTTCCGACCGCCTTATGGAAAATGATAACCTCCTCGCACGTTACATGCCATCTTCCTGTTCCCAGTGTGTTTTTTTCCCCTCATAGCATTTAGGACCACCTAACATTCTATCTGTTTTACTTACTGATTGTGTTTCTTTTCTCTCCCCTCACCCCCAGAACATAAGCTGCATGAGCATGAAGCTTTCTGCAGTGTTTATTCTCTGCTGCATTTTCAACACCCAAATCTGTGACTAAATCATTATTGCAGAAATGAATGAATGAACCATTATTTATCTTTATGCAACGACCTATCTGCTCACAGCATTTACTTTGGTAACCATTTTCCAAATTTCTGAATCACATTAGCATCACTAATTTAAATGCATCTTAAAATTTTTTCGCTTGGACTTGATCATTGATGACTAAAATCTCACTGGTCTAGAGTTTTTCCATTGCTTTTTCCTGAAAACACTGACAATCATCTAAAAATGCAGTTGTTGTTTTGAGACCTTGGTCTAAATTTTAGCAAATAATAGCTCGTATTATCCCAAGCACTTCAATGTGATTGGCAAAAATATATTATTTATTTTGTTACAATGAAAAAAAAAAGCACTCCATTATAAAACATGATTGGAAAGAACAACAGTAAATTAAGACAGAAGAGCTGAGAATGTTCTTAAAAAGGGTTCTTTAAATTATTTTAAAATAGGGACAAAAAGGGATCTTCTTGTTATTCAGATCATAGAACTAGATCACTGGTCAGTGTTTTCAAGAAAAAGCAATGTTTGAAAAACTCTAGACTAGTGAGATTTTAGTCATCACTGAACAAGTCCAAGCGAAAAAATTTTAAGATGCATTTAAATTAGTGACTCAGAAACTTGGAAAATGGATACCAAAGATCATTAAATAAGTTAGTTTTCAATTATCAACATTAATTAAGTACCTGTTATCAATTTTTTTACAAAATAATCTAAGGTTTTACAAAACAATCAACAGTTCAAAAGCTACCTATAATTGGTTTTGGAGAGCACTATATTATTTAATTATTTCTCTCTCTGTCTCTCTCCCGCTCTCTCTCCCGGTTGATTTTTCTAATTGCATTTCCTTGAGATTTTTAGTTTAAAGGCTCTGAGGACACTAGCCTTAGCAGAAAGCCAGTTTGTGATCTAAAGGAGGAAAAAATGGTTATGCATGCCAAAGAGATAATCTGCAAGATAACAGTACCTCCAGTCAACAAAAGAAGTCATGCAGAAATTAAACTCATCCTGTTTCTGTCTAGTAACCTCACATGAGGTCAACTTCCAAAAATCTCCTAAAACCATCTAGCAAATAGCAACCAGCATGGCTTATCAACAAGGCCCATCCATATTACAATATAAACCTCTTTCAATTTCAAAAATTGATGGCTAAGGGCTCTCCAGCAGTGGCATTTGATTCCACATTAGTCTGCAGTATGCAAGAGAAAAACAAAGGCCCGTCATTCAGAACCTCCTATTACAGACCCACGCCAAACAGCAACAAAACATTCTTAAGGAAATTGCTACTGCTATTGCATGCATATTATTGTTCCCATAAATGTAAACAGGCTTCTTGTTTTCAATTCTATATTTAAAGGTAGAAACACATAAGTTAAATATTGCATTTTAGGCCGGGCTCAGTGGCTCAGCCTGTAATCCCGCGCTTTGGGAGGCCGAGGTGAGTGAATTGCCTGAGCCTGCGGGTTCGCGACCCACCTGGGCAACTTGGCGAGACCTCATCTCTACAATAAATCAAAAAATCAGCCGGGCGTGGTAGCGCATGCCTGTAATTCCGGCTACTCGAAAGGCTGAGGTGGAAGGATCGCCGGAGCCCAGCAGGTCGAGGCTGCGGTGGCCGGGAGCGGCCACTGCACTCCAGTCTGGGCGACAGAGTGAGACTCCAACTCAAAAAAAAAAAAAAAAAAAATATTGCATTTTAGCCAGGTCCGGTGGTTCATGCCTGTACTCCCAGCATTTTAGGAGGCTGAGGCAAGAGGATTGCCTGAGCCCAGGGGTTCAAGACTAGCCTGGGCAACTTGGCAAGACACCGTCTCTACAATAAACTAAAAACATTAGCCAAGCATGGTGGTGCATGCCAGTAGTTCCAGTTATTTAGAAAGGCTGAGGCAAGCCGGGCTCGGTGGCTCAGCCTGTAATCCCGCGCTTTGGGAGGCTGAGGTAAGTGGACTGCCTGAGCCCGCGGGTTCAAGACCCGCTTGGGCAACTTGGCAAGACCTCCTCTCTACAATAAATCAAAAAATAGCCGGGCATGGTAGCGCATGCCTGTAATTCCGGCTACTCGGAAGGCTGAGGCGGAAGGATCGCCGGAGCCCAGCAGGTCGAGGCTGCGGTGGCTAGAAGCGGCCACTGCACTCCAGCCTGGGCGACGGAGTGAGACTCCAACTCAAAAAAAAAAAAAAAAAACTCTATTTACCAACTTGTGAAGTTGCCATAAACAATCACAAACAGAATAAAACAAACAGACATAACAAAGTGGACAAATAACTTCTAAAGAAACCTTAAACAATCCTCAAGAACAGAAAATTAAATGCATTCCAATTTAACATACACCTAATGCAGTTTTTATATGTTTGTTGGTTTTCAAAGGTTTTTCAGAGGACAAATTTTATATATTAGCTCATAACTTCCCCGCTTTTCTTATTAAACACTTCAATTCCTATGAAGTCACTAAATCCTATGAACTAGGGCCTTTGTCCTGGCTGCATCTATAAGGTGGGGGAGATTAACTTACTGAAGTGGAGTTCAGGCTCCACCTCCAATGTGATTTAAATGTCTGGGAGGGGGGTCCAGGCAGCAGTATTGATATAAATCACCCAGGTGATCCTAACGTATAGTCAGTACTGAAAGTCACTGGTTCTCACCCGACTCTTCCAAGCGAAGACCTCAGGGAGATATCCAGACTCTACTCAAGCACTTCCAACGTCGAGACCTAAGAACCCCTTAGAAAAACCCAAAGACAATGCACTACTTTACAAAGTGGCCATTTTTCAAATAGAAATGGTTTTTTGTTTTGTTTTTTAGTTGGAGTCTCACTCTGTTGCCAGGTTGGAGTGCAGTGGCACAGTCATGGCCACAGCAGCCTGAACCTGCTGGGCTCAGGGGATCCCTCCGACTCAGCCTTCCAAGTAGCTGGAACCACAGACGCACACTACCATGCCTGACTTATTTTTTGGTTTATTGTAGAGACGAGGTCTCACCAAGTTGCCCAGGCTGGTCTCAGGCAATCCTCTCGCCCTGGCCTCCCAAAGCGCTGGGATTACAGGCTTGAGCCACCACGCCAGGTTGGAATGGCTCTTTTTACACAACATGGTCACCCATCATTTCTCAAATACAACAGGGTTTCAAAATCTTTGCACCCGTACCTTCTTCCTAAAAGTCACTTTCCCCAATATCTGCATGACTGGCTCTTTGTCCTCATGGTTCAGGCCTGGGCTCTAATGTCACCTCCTGGGGGAGACTGCCGGATCACGCTTTCCCTAGCCAGACTCTGTCTCCTCACACATGGCCCTTCTCGCAGCTGCTATGTGTGTGTGTTCACTATCTCTCTTCCAATCTGAAACATAAGCTCCATCCAAGCAGCTCCATCGAGTCTGTCCTATTCAACACTATCTTTAGCAAGCAGCACAGTGCCCAACACAGTAGCTACTCAAGACAAATTTTTGAATGAACAACAGAAGAGGTATGGGCAACCTAAAGCAAAAAGAAAACCTCAGAGTGGTATATAATATAAATAGAGTCATTTCTCAGTATCTGAGGGAAGGGGTGGTTCCAGGAGCCTCCAAGGATACCAAAATCCGCAGATGCTCAAGTCCCTGATGCAAATGGCACAGTATTTGTATATAACCTATACATATCCTCCTGTATACATTAAATCGCCTCTAGATTACGTTGAATACCAATATAATGTAAGTGCTATGTAAATAGCTGTTATACTGTATCCACAGATGTGGAAACACAGATATGGAGGGGTGACTACAGTTAACAAGGCAGATTATATATGGACTAAGTGTAAATGACAAAAAATATAACCACGTGTGTGGGTGTATGTATGCCCACGTGTGGACATGTGTGTGAAAAGAAAAATCCTAGGCCAGGCGCGGTGGCTCACACCTATAATCCCAGCACTTTGGGAGGCCGAGGTGAGAGGACTGCCTGAACCCACGGGTTCGAGACCAGCCTGGGCAACTTAGTGAGACTTCATCTCTACAAGAAATTAAAAATTAGTAGATGTGGTGCCTGTAATTCCAGCTACTTGGAAGGCTGAGGCAGAAGGATCGCCTGAGCCCAGCAGGTCGTGGTTGCGGTGGCCGTGAGCGTGCCACTGAACTCCAGCCTAGGCGACAGAGTGAGACTCCAACTCAAAAAAATAAAATAGAATAAAATAAAAATCCTGGAGGCTGTAGACCTCCCTAAATGCAACTATACAGCTTCAAAATGCATAAAGTTTCCCGGAAACCTCCCAAAATTTACAGGTACACACTTCTTAAACTTTTATATTACCCATCAGTTTTCTTCTGACAATCAAGCAAAACATAAATCAAAATTTAAATAAGGCTGAGGCGGAAGGATCGCCGGAGCCCAGCAGGTTGAGGCTGCGGTGGCCAGGAGCGTGCCACTGCACTCCAGTCTGGGCGACAGAGTAAGACTCCAACTCAAAAAAAAAAATTAAATTAAAATAAACTTCTGATATATTTTGAAAACATTCCAAATGTTCAAGTCATCAAATAGTGTGAAATGCCAAGCATTAAAACAAAAAAACTGAGGTCATTATATAAAAAATACACCTACCCCCGCATGTTCATCACAGCACAATTCACAATTGCAAAGAGGTGGAATCAACCTAATGCCATCAAACGATCAGTGGATAATGAAAATGTGGTATATACACACCAGGGAATACTATGCAGTCATAAAAAAGGAAATTATGTCCTTTGCAGCAACATGGATGGAAGCTGGAGATCATCATCCTAAGTGAACTGATTCAGAAACAGAAAACCAAACGCCACATGTTCTCACTCACATATGGGAGCTAAATGGTCACAAAGATGGAAACAATAGACACTGGGGACTCCAATAAAGGAGAAGGGGGAGGGAAGTTATGGTTCAGAAATTAACTATGGGGTAAAATGTTCACTCTCTGGGAGATGGGCCACTTGAGTCCCAAAGCCCATCACTACAAAATATGTCCATGTAACAAATACACATGTATGTCCCCGAATCTAAAATTATTTTTAAAAAGAAAAATTTAGCCATGTTGGAAACACTGTGCTCAAGTGATAGGAAAAGGAGTATAAAAAAACATAAACTTGCTGGGTGCAGTGGCTCACGCCTGTAATCCCAGTACTTTGGGGGGCAGAGATGAGAGGATTGCCTGAGTCCAGGGGTTCGAGACCAGCCTGGGCAACTTGGTGAGGCCCTGTCTCTACAAAAAAAATCAAAGCCGGGCTCGGTGGCTCAGCCTGTAATCCCGC
>CAUYQG010214700.1:0-14641 GCA_963574415.1 Tarsius wallacei | reverse complement strand
TCCTTTTTCTCTTCTTTCTCTTCTACTTATCTCATTTTGCTCTCAGAGGGCATACATAAGCCCTCACTGCATGGACAGATTGTAAGGTGGTGGAAATGGGTCCCATGGGGTTTATACACCTGTCAGTAGATACTGTGATTTTCAAATAGCTTCTAAACACAATTAGCAAATAGCCCGCCCCCCATCATACCTTAATCAAATCTCAAAACTGCAGAAAGCACAGCCATCACCAGCCTGGCTTCAAAATTGAACAAATCCAGAGGATCTACATAAGGAAGAATAGGGGATTGAGCAAACAGAAGTGAAAGCTATCCCCCATCACTGAGCAATGGAATTAAAAAAGTGGGGGGAAGGGGGAGGAAAGCCATTACAAATGTAGAAGAATCAAAGAAGGACACAGTTCCCATACAGACTCCTGGGAAGACAACACCTGAGAACACAGACTTTGGAACTCAAACAATGAAGAGCCCCCAGAACATCTGGTCCCAAACCATAAACCCAGAGATCATGATATTAATAGAAAGAATGAATAGAAATGAAGAGACAAGAAGAAAGAATGAAGGAGTTGATAACTGAGATGATGACAATGAAGAATACAGTAAACAAAATAAATAACAAACTAACAAGCATGGAAAGCAAAATTAACCAAAGAGAAGAAAGACTCTCAGGGCTTGAGGAGCAAAACATTGAGCTAACCTAAACTGTTAAAAAAATAGAAAAGACAAGACAGCAAAGCCTCCAAGAGATGTGAGATTATATTAAGAGGCCAAACCTAAGATTAGTTGTCATTCCTGAGACAGATAAACAGAGATCACACTGGAACAAACATTCCATGAAATTATCCAAGGAAACTTCCCTCATATCATCAGATACATGACCATTCAAACTCAAGAGATTCAGATAAGCCTTGCAAGATATCACATGAGGAGACCCATCCTGGATACACAGTAATACACTTAAACAAAGTAGGTATTAAAAAAAAAATCCTAAGGACAGCAAGAGAGAAAGGTCAGACTACTTACCAGGGGAAACCAATTAGAATAGCAGCAGACTTATCTACAGAAACACTATAGACTAGAAGAGACTGGAATTCAATCTTCAAAGTTCTCAAAGATAAACAATTCCAACCGAGTTTCCTACCCTGCTAAGCTAAGCTTCATCAGCGATGGAGATTTGAAATCTTTCCCAGACATTCAATCCTCAAGAGGTTAAACTGCCTCCAGACCAGCTCTACAAGAAATGCTTGAGGAAGTATACTCACAGAAGAAAGAAACAAAGAACAACCACACCCTTCCCAAGAACACAGGAAAAAGATTGGAAACACACACACTTATCAACCCAAATAGCAAAAGAAAACCAACAAACAAATAAACAACAACAAATCCTATAAGAACCTCATGACAGGGATAAACGCTCACAACTCAATAATTAGTCCGAACATGAATGAAGTAAATGCACCACTGAAAAGACATAGAGTGGCAAACTGGATTTCAAAAAATGATGCAACAGCATGCTGTCTGCAGGAGATTCGTCTCACCAGAATGGACATTCACAGACTCAAAGTAGGAGAATGGAAAACAATTTTTCAGGCAAACAGAACACAAAAGAAAGCAGGAGTTGTGGTCTTAATGTCAGAAAAAATATCCTTTAAGTTATCAAAAATTTAAAAAGATACAGAAGGTTGCTACATAATGATAAAAGTTTCAATCAAAATACCAGAAATATCCATCCTAAACATGTATGCACCCAACATAGGAGCACCAACCTTTATAAAGCTGCTTCTAGGTGAACTAAAAAGACATTGACTCTAACACTATTATAGCTGGGGACTTATGTACTCCACTAACAACCCTAGATAGATCGTCAAGGCAAAAAATCAACAAGGAGATCCAGAGCTTCAGCCTGATGCTTGACCTAATGGACTTAATAGATACCTACATAATATTCTACCCAACAACCATGGAATATACATTCTACTCATCACCACATGGAACATACTCCAAGATCAATCAACTCCTCAGCCATAAATCAAGTATAAACAAGTTACATAAAACTGAAATGCTGCCATGAACCTTCTCAGACCACAGTGAAATAAAAATAAGTATCAACACCAACAAAGCTACCACAAAACCCACAAAGACATGGATACTAAACAGCATGATGCTGAACAACTCCTGGGTCCACCCAGAAATTAAAGCAGAAATAAAAAGATTTATGGAAACAAATGGATATTAAGGAAAAGATTTATGGAAACAAATGGATATTAAGGAATGGATATTAAGCAGACCCTGAACAATTATCATAATACTACAAGAAAGAGATTGGCAGTATTGGGAAACTGTCAATACTGGGGGCAGGGATAGGGGGCACACTTCATCAATAAGGGTACTTGATCTCAAACCATAGGGACCAAAACATGGGGACCAAAGTAAGACCCAAACTTTGCCTGTACAATGACCATTTGCATACCTAACCCTGAATTGTACCCCACATCTTTAAAATATATTTTTTAAAAGAATGAATAAGTAAATAAATAATGAAATTATGAATAAAGCAAGTGAAGGGTTATGCTTCTGGACAAGTAAAAAATCAATGTATAAAACATTTCATTTGTGTTTAGAAGGAGGTTTATATTGTCAACAAGAAAAGCACCCCACTATAATTACTATATCTTATTGATGCTTCTCTCTACAATCAAATTTATTGAAATGATTACCATCAAATCATTGTCTATACTTTCTGGTCTCTCAGTCTAACTTCAGCTCACTTCAGTAGGTGTACTTTTCTCTCCACTTCACTGAGACTTTGTCAAGATCCATACTGACCTCTCTATGCTGCCATATCTAATGGTTTTTGTCTCATCTTAGTAACTTCTCAGCAGTTTTTGAGACCCTTTTCTTCTAGAAAGACTTTGTACCATGCAACTTCTATTGTGTTTCTCTGTCCCTGACCTCTCTTTGTTGGTTCCTCACTTTCTTCTCTTTAATTTTTGGAGTAGCCCATGATGGTGTTCCACGTCTCATTTTTTCTCTTGATAAATAGTCTTCCTTTGTGACTGAATCAGGACTTATGGCTTTAAAAAACATCTATATGCTGGTAATTCTCAAATTTAAACTTACATATCTGACCTCTTTCTAAAAATTCAGATTTATATATTCAACTGATTATTTGACATAACCACAGTGATATAAAATAACACTGTGGACCCAGAACTCCTTAAGCCTTTTGTTAGTCCCCTGTCTGTTCAGCTGTCTTCATCTTTGAGCTTGCTACTGGCTCACAGGCGACTTTGGCATGAAAAGGCCAGACTTGAAGTTGTTGTCTGAGTCTTTCATCTGAGGAGTTCAAGGTACTTTGACAACTTCTGCCGCACATGCCATGCATTTTACCATGCATCTCTAAGCAATGGCTGCTATCGGGAAGAATGCGTGATTGTCAGTGATGGAGCCTGTGGCAAGACATGCATGTTCATAGTCTTCAGCAAGGACCAGTTTCTAGGGGTGTATGTGTGTAAGGTATTTGAGAACTGTGTGGCAGATATCGAGGTGGACAGACAACTGGTAGAGTTGGTTTTGTGAGACACAGCTGGGCAAGAAGATTATGATCACCTGCAAACCCTTTCCCCTATCCAGATACCAACATTACACTGATATGTTCATCCATCAACAGCCCTGATAGTACAGAAGGCATCCCTGAAAAATGAACTCCAAAGTCAGGCATCTCTGTCCCAATATGCCCATCATCCTAGTTGGGAACTAGAGGAATCTTTGGAATAATGAGCACACAAGGCTGGAGCTAGTCAAGATGAAGCAGAAACCTGTAAAACCTGAAGAAGACAGAGAGAATTGGCACTTTGAGGCACATTAGGTGTTCAGCAAAGCCAAAGATGGAGTGATAGAGGTTTTTGAAATGGTTATGAGAGCTTTTCTGCAAGCCAGGTGAGGGAAGACAAAAATCTGGGTGTCTTGTCTTGTGAAACCTTGCTGCATGCACAGCCTTTATGTGGTTAATTTTGAAGTGCTGTTTATTAATCTTAGTGTATGATTACTGGCCTTTTGCATTTGTCTACAATTTACCTAAGATTACAAATCAGAGGTCATCTTGTTACCAGTATTTAGCTGTCAACCATGATTATTAAGGATGTCCAACTTGTCTGGCCTGCCAGTGTCCTTCTGACTCTGCTCTAACAGCCCTCTGTAACCCCACCTTACACACCAGGTGCTAATTCAAGGAATTTCTTAACTTCTTGCTCTTTTTAGAAAGGGAAACAGCTGATAACTTTTGTGAATTAGGCTGTAACTACTTTATAACTAACATGTCCTGCCTGTCATATGTCAGCTGCAAGGGGAGCTTTACTCCTTAACAGATTTTGTTGGCATAGCTCTGGGCTGGTCATCCAAGTTTTTGGAAACGTGCTCAGCCAGAAGGGCCCAAGTTAGTACAGCTGTGGCAGAGTTACTGTTCTGTGGTTTCATGTTGCTTACCTTATAGTTACTGTGTAATCAGTGCCATTTAATGTGTGCCACCAAAAATAAATATATCTACCCCAAACTAGATATGTATTTTTTCTGTAATTGGATTTCCTAATATTGATATTTGTCATTGTCATCTCTGGAGATGGTGTTTGGTTTTTTGTTTGTTTGTTTGTTTTGTTTTGTTTTACAAAATAAAGTGTATTTGGAAATAAGGTCAGATGGAAAATTCTTTTTTTTTTTTTTTTGAGTGGCGTCTCACTCTGTCGCCCAGACTGGAGTGCAGTGGCCGCTCCAGGCCACCACAGCCTCGACTTGCTGGGCTCCGGCGATCCTTCCGCCTCAGCCTTCCAAGTAGCTGGAACTACAGGCACGCGCTACCACACCCAGATGATTTTTGATTTATTGTAGAGATGAGGTCTCGTCAAGTTGCCCAGGCGGGTCTCGAACGCACGGGATCGGGCAATTCACTCACCTCAGCCTCCCGAGGCACGGGATTACAGGCTGAGCCACCAAGCCCGGCGGAAAATTCATTTTTATACTCCCGTTCTGTCCCCTTTTCTGATAAAAGATGACCATATCACCCCTTTTTGGCCCTACATATTCCAGTACTCCTCTTCAGAGCTAGGCTAAGTAAATAGGAATTGGTTTCACGCCTGAGGTTATTAGAAACTTTGAAAAGTGGCGTGTCCTGTCTCACCTGGACTGCAGCATCTGGCTCTAATCAATAGAGCTGTCTTCTTCTTAATGTATATAGCTTTCCTCCCAGAGAAACGCCAGTTGTCAGGGTGGCACTTGGTTCCTCTCTTCTCTCCTGTTGAGCAAACTTCGTTTCTGTATCAGCCAATTTTTCCAACTAGTAGAATAAAGGCAGTTAAAACAAACAAAAAACTCCCTCATAAACCTCCCAACTTGACTTTTCACTTTATTCTTCAGTTCTATATGATATCACAATGTGCAAAGTTATAATTTATGCATTCTTCTGATTAGTTATTTGTATTTCACTCCCCATATGAAATCAACGAGCAAGTTATCCCAATCCTAATTCCAATTCATAGTCCCAACTCATCCAGTTCTCTTGATATCTGTTCTGAATATTCTTGTCCAACTGGTCCATCTTTCATTTATGTTAGTGTAGCCAACTCATAATTGGCCTTCTTATTTTCATTGTTCTTGTACCACAATCCTTTGTACATCAGTAAGCACAAATGTTTTAAAACCATATGCAGATGTTATAATTTCCTTGCTTGCCAACATCCAATGTTTCCAGTATTACTTCTCTGCTCCTGCTGCAACAAATTACCATAAATTTAGTAAATTAAAATAGCACAAATTTATTATCTTATAGTTCTGGATGAGAAGTCTAACACAGGTCTTGCTTATCCCAAATCAAGGTGTCAGCAGAGCATTGATTTTTCTGGAAGCTCTAAGGGGCATCCCCATTTCCTTGTTTTTTGAAGCCTCTAGGGATCACTCACATTCCTTGACTTATTGCTCTTCTGTCATCTTCAAAGCCCGCAACATTGCAACTCTCTGTGCTTTTTTTCACAGTCATGTCTTCCATTGACTCTGTCCTTTTGTCTCCTACTTTGACTTTTAAAGTTGCCTGTGATTATGTTGGGCCCACTCAGATAATTCAGCATAATCTCCCTATTTTGAGATCAGATGATTAGAAACTTTAATTCATCTTTGCTATGTAAGATAACATGTTAACAAGTTCCAAGAGTTAGAATGTGTACTTCTTTGGGAACCCATTATTCTGCCTTAAACAGATCCCAGTTAGAATAATATTTGCTCACAATAGCAAGATCATGGAACCAACCGTGCTGTCCTCTTGACTGGATTAAAAAAAGTGGTACATATACATAATGGAATATTATGCAGCCCTAAAGAAAAATCATGAATTTCGCAGCAACCTGGATGGAATTAGAGTTTATAATCCTGAGTGATCTCTCACAGAAACAAAGATCTGAGTATCACATGTTCTCACTCATAAGTGGACCTTGAACAACTACTGTAATACTGTAAGAAAATGATTGACAGTGGTGGGAGACTATGGCGGGGACAGGGAGGGACAGGGAGGTGTGATTAAGAGTAGTCAATATCTGCCTGGGGAAGGAGGGGGGCACACCTCATCAACACGGGTACCCGCACAATGAATATTTGTATACTAACCCTGAATTGTACCCCACAATTTTAAAATGAAAAAAATATATATATATAATTTTTTAATAAAAACTATTTACTTGGCTTCTACCCTATTTGAGCAAGACTTTTTCTACATTTCTCATTATTCCCCTCACACCTACCATCTTCCAGCCACATTACCTTTATTTCTATTCTTTAGGCAAACTGAATCCACCTCAGGCCTTCTGTACTAGCTGCTCTCTCTGGTTGCCATGCCCTACTTTGTATCTTTAAGTAACTGACTCCTTATCATAGAACTCCTTTCTTAAATTCTGCTTTTCTAAGGATGGCTTACTAAACCAACACATCTAAAGAAATTACCCATATACTATCATTTAGTGCTTTATCAATTCCTGCTATTTTTATTATTTATAAATTATTTAGTGCCATTAATAATTAACTTTTCTCAAGTACACACACATACACACATACACACACACACACACACACACACACACACACTCCTATTCTATGCTCTAATACAAGTGTTGGAAAATTCCTTTGCTTATTCAAATTTCATTATTGACACCCCATTACCAGAGACTAGACTTGTAAACTACATCTGAAGAATGATTTTTCATCTTGCTTTTTGACATGTCTTTTTTTCTCTGTCCAAATTCCAGAAGTAGTAAACCTCTTATAATTTCCTACACATGTCTTGTCATTTCCGTCCACTGTGACATGTTCATCTTCTCTTCCTAAAATAACCATCCTCTTTGCCCCTAGCCCTTTGCCTGGCTAACACCTATTTAATTGTAAAATTTAATTCAGAGGTAGCATCTGACAAATATTCTCTCCTTGACCAACATTGTTCAGGCTCATCTTAGCCCTCTAGGTGTTAACTTTTAGCATCAGTGAACATGCATCACCAGTTTTAACAAGAAACTTCTTAAGTGGGTTTAGAAAGAATTCCCCACCTTCAAAATCTGATCACCCTTAATAACTGGCCTGATGTTTCCTTTTAGTAATTTTTCTTTCAGTGAACCCACTCTGCTGCTTGGCTATAAATCCCTACTTGTCCATGTCTTATTCATGATTGAGCTCAGTTTCCTGCTAGAGTTTTTTCTTCCCCTACTTAATAGGTTTAAAAAATATAATTTATCTTCACTGCTTTAACTTTTATCTGATTCTGATTTCCTTTAACACCTCTTTTATGATGTCTACTATAACTCTCCTCCATTTTAAGGTATCCACTCCTTGTATGTCAATTCACTATGTATATATGTCAGTCATCACTTTTACAGTTCATCAGAATTTTCTGAGTATAGGCTTAACTCTTATAATAACTTGCAAAAGTATTCAGATCATGAATGTTACCTCATTTATTTTTGTGTCTTTGGTATCTAGTCTATTCTTGACACATAGTAAATATTCAATAATTTTTTTATAGCTATGAGTTTGTTCTTTGAGCCATGCTTCTTTTGTTACTCTCCAGCGGACATTTGTCATATATCAGTGTCACAGGGAAAAGGGTCAGTGTCAAACACTCTTTCTAGTTACCCATTTGATTTTCAAGTTGTTCTATCTCAACCCACATGTATAAATATATATATATGTATATATATACATATATATATAAATTAATTGTCTTCATTGATGTCACTTTCTAACTAAAGCAGAACCCTAAGATAAACATAAAACAAATAAAATAAAATGAATAAATAAAGATAATTTGAAGGGAAAGTAATAACAAAGAGAATAGAACTAGTAAAGGGTAAGTTTTCAAATTTACCACTGAAGACTAAAATTTAATTATACTGCAGAAAATCCGCAAGCCAGTACAAATCATACCCTCAGCAAGATACTATTTAAGGGGTGAGGGAGCTGATCTCTCATTGTTTATGATTTTTAGGGAGAAGAAAAGCACTCATTTCTCATCATTTCCATTCTATATTACAAGTAGCAAAATAGGCTCCAGAGTCTGGACTAGGCAACACCCCCACTTCTCCTCCCCCCACCCCCCAAAAAGAAAGAAAAAAGCAATGGATGGAGTTAAAAGTAAGGTTGATAATTGGTAAAGGTGGAGATATAAGAATAGGGATAGGGTATTGCAGCGTCTGCTACAGTGGATAGCAATTATAAAAGCCTTACTTTCACATTTTATTGATGCCATAACGTCTGTTTACCTTTACCTGAAAATCTACATCGGTCACCAACAATTGTAACTACAGTTTGGTCCTTCTCATTGCCCAGATCTTTTCTGTTCTGAGGTAAAAAATTCAGCATCCCACTTGTGAATATAATTTCTTGTTCTTCTGATTTACTCATCCATGTTCATAAGAAACATCCTAACTTCATAATGATCTGCTGTCCTTGATGTTCACTGTAACCAGCTTTGAATCTATCACTATGACAATGGTAACCTGTGTGATATCTTTTCAGCTACTATTTATTGGCAGGACCTCCTTCCCTTACCACACGGCTCTTTGATTTCACATACTTAATAAATGCCCAATCATGAATAAATTTAAACATCTAATTTCTTAGCACTTATAGGTTGCTGCTGAATATTGCAAAAGAAAATCTCCCAACAGTGCAGACGTCTGTCACTAGAGATGTATGATTTACTCATAGCTGTGCCCTACATACTATTCTACAATCCTGTTGTATATATTTATTGATCAACACCTCTCATTTCCCCCAACAGTGACTCAAAATTTGTATTTTGTTAAGCTCCAATTGTTTTCTTTTGTGTCTCTTTCACAGCTACTGAAATTACTTTATTATATTTTTCTACATGAAAATTCAAGACTTTTAAAAAATCTTTCAGGGTCTTATTTATCTTCAACATGTTTCTCACACTTCTCTCCTTACTCTCTTCTGACAGTTTCAGATAAAGACGTGTGTTTTCTGCCCTCTTAGGCCGACTTACTGTAGCTAATTCTCTGTTTTAAGAACTTTATCCATTATTTCCCCCTAATTTGTGTTAAATGTTACGTTTATTCTTATGTATTGACTCCTTGTATCTGTTTAGACATGCACAATGCATTTTCACTGTATAGAAGCTGATATATAAGAAAATTATTTAACAAACTCTTCCACTGTAGAACTGTGACACTAGCTCTACAGAGCTTATTTCGTCTTTGTTCTAAAGCTGCTACATCCTCACCTACTTTTACTTTCTTACCTCTCCTCCACCAACATCATTTGGACTTTTTTTTATTGCTTTAAATTGATATGATGTTCCATGACTTCTTAATTTTAAATTCATTAGTACTTTTCTGAGATTAACTTAACTGAACATGTTGGTGGCATTTGCTACTACTGCTGACTTCTTTACTCTTTCAAATGTTTTCACTCTTGCTTTTTATTAAAGTATCATGTTCAGAATTGTTTCTTTCATTTTTGGCTATACCTAAGGCCTCTCATAGAATCTACTTTCATTGTCAGCTCATTAGAAGTAGATGCTCTTTACTTGTATTCCTAGTACATTGTACCTGTGCCTTTGGATTTTTATTCATTCAACTCCTTCATGCCTATGACTGCTATGCTGGTGACACCAAAATGTACATCTCCATCCCAGAATCTACCAAACATTTATGTTATGTGCAGTCACCCACACTGCAGCCTCCTGCTACTGCCGATCCCTTTCTTACAGTATTATGATAAATGTTCAGAGTCTGCTTATGAGAGAGAACATGTGGTACTCAGTTCTTTGTTTCTGTGATAGATCACTCAGTATTACAGACTTTAAATTCATCCAAGTTGCTACAAGTTGGGAATTTTATCCTTCTATATGGGTGCATAGTAGTCTATGGTGTATATGTACCACTTTTTAATCCAGTCTACTTTCAATGGGTAGTACAGTTGGTTCCATGTTTTTGCTATTGTGAATAATACTGCAATAAACATGTGTGTGCAAGTATCAATTTTGTAAAATGACTTTAGTTCCACCAGATATATTGCCAGAATGGGAATTTCTGAGTCGTAAGGTAGGTCAACTTTTAGATCTTTTAGGACTCACCACACTGTTTTCCACAGAAGTTGTACTAGTTTACACTCCTATCAACAGTGTAGAAGTGTTCCATTTTCCCCACATCCTCTCCAGAATCTGTTGTGTTTTGAGTTATTGATGATGACTGTCCTGACTGGAGTTAGGTGGTATATCAGTGTGGTTTTAATTTGCATTTCTTTGATGATTGGTGAGGCTGGAGTGTGACTTTATTTCAATACAATTTCATTAGAAAAACAGGCTGGAGGTCAGATTTGGTCTATAATCCACAATAGCCTCTCTCTCTCTCTCTCTCTCTCTCTCTCTCTCTCTATATATATATATATATATATATATAAAATATTTATGTTGTACATCATTAGTCTAACTTCATATATATATATATGTTCCAGCTGGGCAGTTTATTTCCAAGTGAATGAGTAAAGAATTGACCAGTGTATACCTAAAGGTTCTTGGGGTGGACATATGACTTTTGGTCATCCACTCTTTCTATAAATCATTAATTTATTTTTCAGTGAATTTTATTTTATTGCAAAGCTCCTACTATGTAAAGCCTCTGCTATTATGTTGCTCTTTCTTGGTGCTGAACATCTAGATGCTGGTAATACAAATAAAAATAAAGTTTCTATTTTCTAAGACCAGGGATTGGCTACTGTAGCTTATGGACCAAATCTTACCTGCACCCTGTTTTTCTAATGAATCTATATTGAACCACAGTCACGCTCATTTATTTATATATTATCTATGTATGCTTTTGTTCTCTAATGGCAAAGTTTAGTACTTTTGACAGATATCAAATGGCCCAAAGCATAAAATATGTACCATTTGACTTATTAAGCAGAGAATACATTGAGGCTGGGGTACAAATGTACCATTCCATGGAGGATGTATTGGATACTTGCCTGAGATTGCGTAAAGAAGAAAAGCTAAAGTACTGTCACTAGAGGCCAAATAGAAGATGGGGAGAGCTCGAATATTTTCAGTGATAATAGTGGTGGGAAATAGGCATATTCCAGAAATATTTGTGAAATAAAATTAACAGGATTTGGCTATTAATTGGTTACAGTGATAAGGCTAAAAAAGGTAGGAATTAAGCATGCATCGCAGGTTTTTTATTTTGGTTACTAGGTGGAAAATGATGCCAACAACTAGAAAAGTAAACACAGCAAACACAGTGAGGTTTAGCAAGAATAAAAATGTGTTTCGAGAAGCTATTGTCAAGATATTTATCTAAATTTTAGTCTTAAGGGCAATGAGTTAATTTCCTTCTAAAGGCACTGATTGAATTTTCAAGTACATAAGGGTGTCTTAGATTTTTAATTGATAAAAACTTTTTGTTACTGGGTATATCAATCATACTCACTCACTGAATCATTTTTTATTTCTGAATATGACAGATTTCAACTAACTCTGTGTGATTGATAGAAATGTACTGTAAAATTATAATTATGCCAAATAATAAGAAAACACAGGGGCATTGTGTGAAAGGAAGGAACATAAACTTAAAAATACCTGAAGTTTATTTTAGACTTTGACTCTCACTGGATACCCAATAATCTATCAGAAAACTGGGTCTTGATCATCTCACGTGAGAAGAGGAACTATAGCAATAATATGAATGAATGTAAAGATCATATGAAATATTTTATGGAAAGTGCTTTTAAAATCATAAACTGCAATGTAAATGTGAATTGTCATTGTTGTAACCAAGTTAATTTACATAGGATATAACTGAAAGATATCAAAATTGTTGACTTTGAAAACCCATTTGCGCATATATATATATATATATATATATATATATATATACACACACATTTGTGTGCAAAAATCAAAATTTCCATCTTGACTTCTATTGCATTTTTGTGTGCTTATTTTTTCATTTGTTCATTTATTCATTTATTTATTTCAATAGCCTTGGGAGGTACAAGTAATTTTTGGTCTGGGCTTGTTCATTTATTTATTAATGCATCTATGAATGCATTGTATTTGGTGCTATGGATATGGTAGTAAACAAAGCATTTTTAAAAATTCCCTCCTTTTGTAAAACTTATACCCTACTTCAGGAAGACAGATACTTCAGAAAGACAAATACTAAATAAAATAAAATAAAATATATATTATTTATATGATTAAAATGTTATGAAGAAAAATTAAGCATAGTATAAAGAAGGCAATCCTCAAAGAGAAAGCAAATAGATAGGGCATTTGAGTTACTACTGGAAGAAGAAATCTAGATGAAAAATGTAAGCAAGCACAAAATATTTGAGGGGGAAAATGACTGGACTATTTAAAAATACCAACAGAGCCAGTAACGGTTCTGGGCTGTAATGAGTAAGGACAAAAACAATAGAATATGAGATCATAAAGGTCTTGTAAGCTATCTTAAGAACCATGACTTTAGACTACATTAGATGCGACATCACTAAAAAGTCTTTGCGATGAGGAGCAACATGATCTGACTTACATTTAATAGAAAAACTCTGTCTTCTTTGCAGAGAAGGAAGAATTATGAAGACCAGGAAAAAGAGCTATTGGTGAAAGGTAAAGAAAAATGCATGGTGTTTAAAACTGGGATGACAATTGTGGTATTAAGAAACATTCAGTTCTAGGTATATATTTAAGGAAGAGCCCAAGTGAACTTTTGAATGGATTAGATATGGAAAATAAGAGGGAAAAATGTTAAACATGACTCCAGGCTTTAGAGTTATTTGTTCTTTGAGAATAAGAGTAGGAATTTACCTCAGTAATGTTAAATCTGAAGTAACATATTGGATGAGGTTGGAGATAATTTTGAAAATTGTCATTGAATAAACTGGAAAAGCAAGCAATTAGATAAAGAGGAAAATAGGTTGCAGAACTAATCTTCTCACAGTTAGAAGAATATTAGAAGTAAAGAGAAATAAGAAAATAAAATGAAAATGAATAGATCAATGAGGCAGAAATAAAATCAGGAATGTGTGGTATCCTGAAAGTCCAATTATGAAAGTATTTCTAGAAAAAGAAATGTATCAATTTTCTCAAAGAATGCTGATGAAACACAACAATTCAAAAGTCGGTAATTTTGCAATGTATAAGTCATTGGTCACTTTGATAAAACACATTCATGGATTCATGTTAATGGTGGAAACAATAGCCTTGTGGTAGTAGATTATGAAAGTATGAAAGAAGATTTTATGACAAAAGAGCAATACAACTATTTTTAATTTTGTTGTAAAGAAGGTACATTAACAGGGAGAGATAGAGAAGAAAGTAGAGTGAATAAAATAATTTATTTTCTTAATTTAAAATGGTAGAAGTAACATATGATTGAATTCATACTAATTATAACTAGTTGGTAGAAAGAGAAAAATAAAAGATACAGGAGCAAACAGATAGAATTGCTGGAGCCATTGCATATTTGTGAGGGAAAGGGAAACAGTACAAAAAGAGAGATTTTTGTCCTTTTCTAAAAGCAACTCACTTATCCATGTCAACTAGAAAGAAGGCAAAGTGTAGAGGTACAGATAAGAGTAATTAATTAGATGTTGTAAGGAAGTTATGTTGAAATTCTTTTCATATTGTTGCTACTAAAAATGAAAAGAATGCATGGAAACTTGGAGGGGCGAGAGTAGGGAATAAAGCATGAAGTTATTACCCAGGGGTATCAGAGAGTAAAGGGACTGGGGATAATATGGTGCCTAGTATTAAACCTACTTGAAATGATTAGTAATGAATTTTTTTAATACGTATTTTTTACTTTAAAATTGTGGGGTACAGTTAAGGGTTAGGTATACAAATATGCATTGTGCAGGTACCCTTGTTGATGAGGTGTGCCCCCCATCTCCAGACAGATATTGACTACCGTTAATCCCACCTCCCTTCCCCTCCCTGCCCCCCATAGTTTCCCTCCACTGTCAATCCTTTTCTTATAGTATTATGATAGCTGTTCAAGGTCCACTTATGAGTGAGAACATGTGATACTCAGGTCTTTGTTCAGTATTATAAACCCTAATACCATGCAGGTTGCTGCAAAATTCATGATTTTTTT
>CAUYQG010214698.1:0-18769 GCA_963574415.1 Tarsius wallacei | reverse complement strand
AAGTGACCCCCCAAAAATCTGTGTTACAAATGTTTTTAAAATTTTTTTTAAAAAAACCTAACCTCACTGAAAGATATGGGGCGGGGGGGGGGGGAGAAATTGACTTAAGTAACTTTGAAAAACAGTATTTTCACCAAAATTGAAGGGCTAAAGATAAAAGCAGCTGTACATACATAATGTACTCACTCCAGCTGGCAATGTTGTTTCTTGTGGGATTACTGGTTAGTGATTCTGAAACTGTATTACATGTATACCAGGTTAGACAAAGAAGTAAATAAGTAAATGGATGGTGGATGATAGTAGCCAGTTTTCTGCTGCTGAAAAGGAAAGTTAGAAAAGCAAAGACGGAAATTTAGAATGAAGCAATTTGTACTGGATGGGAGTTAGAGGCGTCAACATAAAGTCTAGTGCTCTCTTTCTTTTTCTTTCTCTAATGAATGCATATAGAAATCCTTATAACTATGTATATATACATTGGTTAGAACACACATATTCATTTCCTAGGTCTCACCACTGGGAGAATCTAGACACAGTAACACCTGAGTCGCACGCAATAAGCACACCAAGTCCCCAGATCTCAGTTATTATTCTCCAACAAAAGCACCAGGGCTCATTGGGGGAAATGGCTAACTCTAGGGATCATGTAGAAAACATTAAATAAAATGAGCCTGGAGTACCCTCTAGGTCCAGAAAATAAGGAAAAGCCCAAAAACAAAATGATAGGGGCATGTTGAAGGGACTTATGAGCCGATGGGATAAAATTCCCAATGGCTGATGCTAGAACAATATGAACAATAAATACATAATGTAGCATTTTATTACAACTCCAAATATAAAATAAAAATCCACAAGCCCATGGTGATCTAAATAAGAAGAGTCAGATCTCACTTGCAGAAGAATTATACACAATTTATGTAGAATTGCCTTCTCCAGAACTGATATGCTTCCAAAGAGTACGGTAAGGGGTGAAAAGTGTAGCTTCACAGTGGAGAGACATCAAAAACGCTGCCTTGACCAGATGGTCAATATTAACATCAACAGCATGTACCACTGATACAATTTGATGAAAGGGCACTTCACCTCTGTGGTGGCCTTCCCCAAAGCCCATGACCCCAGTTTAACTGTGAGAAGATTGAGAAAAATTCTACAGAATGCCTGACTAGTACTCCTCAAAACTGTCAAGGTCATAAAGCACTTACGTGCGTGTGGGCACACACACACACACACACACACACACACACACAGATTGAGAAACTGTCAGAGAGGAGAGGAGAGTGAGCAGACGCAGTGACAAATGTCACATGGTAGTCTGAAGCAGAAAAAAATGACATCAGTGAGTGGAAAAAGCTAGTAAAATCTGAATGAAGTCTGAAATTTGTGTACCGGTGTTGGTTTCTTGGTTATAACAAATATACCATGGTAATGTTAGATATTAACAATAAGGAAAATGGGGAGAGAGGTATAAGAACTCTGTACCTACCATCTTTGCAACTTTTTCTACAATCTGAAACTATTCTAAGTTAAAAAAAATGTATTAAGATACTATTTACAAAACATCCCTAAACATGAAACACTGAGCAATGAATTGAACAAAAGATGTGTTGAATTTCTACCTAAAAATGATAAAAATATTGCTGAGACATTATATTTAACCTAAATGATTATAAAGATATGCCATGTTTATGGGTTGGAAGGTGCAGTATTATTAACATGTCAATTCTCCCAAAACTAATCAACAGATCCAGGCAGAATTTGTTTTTGTAGAAATTGACAAGACAATTTTGAAATTTATATGAGCATGACAAGGGGACCCAAAACAACTGTTAAAAAAAAGGACAATTGAAGCACTTGTCACACTCTACTTCAAGACTTACTTTTAAGGGACTATGATCAGGACAGTGTCTTATCAACAGCAACAAAAAATAGACAAGTCTACTTAACCAATTTACATACAGACAAATGATTTTTGACAAAATGTCAAAGCAATTTAATGGTTAAAGGAAAGTCTAACAAATGATATTGGAACAGCTGGAATTTTATATGGTAAAAAAAGAAACTCAATCTCTATCTCACAACATATAACAGATTAATTCAAGATAAGTCACAGCTCTGAATGCAAAAACTGGAACTATAAAGTAACCATCTTCTGAACCCAGCGAAAGATTTCTTGAAGAAAACACTAACCATTAACAAAATGGTGAATTAGAGTTCACCAAAATTTAAAACGTTCACTCATCAAATTACGGGGCAAGCCACAGACTGAAAGAAAAGATTCATAACACATATATCTCATTAAGGGACAGTATCCACAATATATAAAAACTTTATAACTCAATAATACAAGAAAAGTAACCTAATAAACTATTCACAATAGCAAAAACATGGAACCAACCATGCTGCCATCAAAAATGGACTGGCTAAAAAAAAATGTGGTAAATATACACAATAGAATATTATGCAGCCTTAAAGAAGGACAAACATATGGACTCTGCAGCAACTTGAATGAATTTAGGGTCTATCGTACTCAGTGATCTATCACAGAAACAAAGAACAGAGTACCATATGTTCTCACTCATAAGTGGACCCTGAACATTTACCATAATACTGTAAGAAAGGGATTGAGAGTAGTGGGATACTGCCAGGGAAGGTGGAGATGGGGGCACAACATCAATAAAGGTACATGATCTCAAACCAGGTAAAGTAGGGACCAAAGGGATGCCCAGACTTTGCCTGTACAACGGCTACTTGTATATCTATTCCTGAATTGTACCCCACATCTTTAAAATAAATAAATAAATAAATAAATATTCTAAAAAAAGCGTTGTCCACTTAATTCCAAATGCATAAACAGATAAATAAGTAAATAGATAAATAAATGACTAAATAAATAAAGTTTGGCAAAAGATTTGAATAGATACTCTACAAAAGACAGCATGAGAGGGCAAAAATGCATGCAAAATTTCTCATCATCAGCATCAGTGATTTGTAAAATACAAATGAAAACCACATCCACTAACACAGTTAAAATTAATGATTGACCACACCAAATACTAGGGAGGATGTAGAGTAACCATAATTTTCATACATTATTGTTAAGAGAGTAACATCATTCAATTGCTTTAAATATTATTTGAAAGTTTCTTTAAAACATACCTTTATCCTGTGACCTGGAAATTTCATTTCTAGATATTTATCACAAGAAATGAAAATATATGTCGATAACAAATCTTGGATGAGGATATCTGTAATATGTTCATAATGGCCTCAAACTGAAAAGCACTCATTATCAGTTGAAGAATGAATACATTGTACAGTGGATGATTACTCAGGAGTGAGAAGGAACAAACTGCTGATCCATATAACAATCTGGATGACTCTAACAAACATTATTCTGAGTAAAAAAGAATATGTACTATATGATTCCATTTACATGAAATTCTAGAATGGGCAAAACTAATTTAGACAAGTGGTAGTTTCTGAAGGTGAATGACTGAAAAAGAGAACAAGAGATTTTCCGGGATAAAATAAATATTCTATGTCTTGATGAGAGAGAGAGAGTCACTCAGGTGTATATATTTGCCAAAACAGATTGAAATGATATGTACCACTGTATGTAGATTATGTCCCATTCTAAAAAAACAAACCTGCAAAGTATGGGAACTCTAGAAGAATGTATAAGTAATACAAATTCAATAATACAATACATCAAAGATGATAAAAAATGAAAAAAAAAAAACAAGTTGAGGGGTAAACAGAACCAAAACTTGCACAAATACAGAATTAATATATGTAATAGGCAGAAATCAAATTGGCATAGTCGAACATTTAATTACTAACACATAGGAAATGACCGAAATAATGGCAATGAAAACAGAAGAAAGGCAAAGATAAAAAGCAATTAGGTGATAATAAATATAAATTCATATACTTCAGCTGCCAATAACCCTGACCGTTTTATCACCAGTAACTGGAAGCCCACCTACTGTTATCTCTTACACCCGACTTTTCTACTCAGCATGTCCTGAGACTCAATATTAGGTCCTCTTCTCTGCCTCACTCAATCCTGTGGAAATCTTATTTAAAATTACAAATATTTATCAAAATTGCAGTTGTCAAAATTACAGCTGCAGCCAGATCTCTTTCCTAAACTTACACTTGGTTTTCCATCTATGCAATTTCTTCACGTGAATGTCTGATTAACATCTCAAATTTGGTTATGTTCAAAACTGAATTCTTAGGTACACCATTACCTTCTTATTTCTCTCAAACTCCATATGTAATTCAGTACTATCTCCACTTTCAAAGTAAGTTCAGAGTCTCACTATGTTTCCAGCTTCCACCTTTGTCTGTGAGTTATTATCATCACATAGACTGTACTTGGAAGAAAAAAAAATTGGTCAAGATCAATGCATTTCCTGCCAAAAATAAAGCACATTTGTAGTTATCAAATACAATTCTTTAAAAAGTTTGGTAATTAATTTGAATCAGGAAATCACATGTTAATATTATCCCATAAACTAGAATTTACTCTAAAGTAAAAAAATCCTATTGACCCTGGAAGACTTCTTTGACTAGTTAGAAGTGAGAGTAAGTTCTGTACTCATCTTTTTTGCCTCTTTTTTTCACCTTTTTTTGCCTCTTTTTTTTTCAAGTAACAAAACACTTTTCTTGGGCATGTTCATTCTTACACCAAACTTCCAAGCCTTTAAGTTATACAAACTGTATATATTTTTTAGAATGTCAAAGGAAATAATTCTCTTTCTGCAGAGAAACAAAACTTCATTACTCTATCCGAAACCCTCAGTAAATGGCTTGACTTCTAACCTCCGAGCACAAATAACTTTTGTATTTAAGTTTTCCCTGGAGTACATCAGTCAGTATGAACCCAACATTTGACACAAGGACATATACGTGAGAGTTTCTGTCAGTGTGTTTAAATGATAACAGAAAGGTGCCAACACATAATAGCACATCTATGTCCTTTGATAAGCCTAGCTATAGACCAGATGACTTCTACAATTTTATCGGGAGTGCTGATCTCTATTTCTTTTTTTTTCTTTAGAAGGGAGGATTTATTGAGAGGACAGAAACACTCTCATAGTGAGAGGAAACCCGAGGGGGCTGCCCTGATCTCCATTTTCTAATTTTATTCTACATTTTAAAAAAAGAGACTATACTGCCATGATTATTTTGGGGGTTCAAGTAAGCCCTTCTCTATAATAGGGTGGTTTTCGCATAAAGGAGAAAATTGGCCCTAGTTTTAGAAGACTCCAATTCACTTCTGGCTCTTCCACTTACTAGCTGGTAAACTCGGGCAAGCCATTTAATCTCTCGGCTTCAACAGAATACTTGCTTACACATCTCCCAGGATTATAATGAGTATCAAGCGAGGGAATGTGTGTAAACACATACTAAACTAGTAAAAGTTCTGCTCAAGTATAATTCAACAAATTCTACAGCCAATTTACCTTGGTGAGTAAACACTCTTAATCACAGCCTGATGAAATTTCCTAGCGGAACACTAGAGTCTTACAAATGCCCAAAGAGGAATATCTCATAAAATAATGTTTGAATTCAGGTGGAGAAACATCATGTGGCACTGCTCTGCTTGTGCCATGTCACACTGAAAGGAATATGACAGGGACAGAGTTAGTTTCTTGGTTTTGCACTTTCCTATCACCTTTGCTTTGACCAAATTAACCTTAAACCTAGTGGCTTAAAACAGCACACACTTATTCCATAGTTAGGAAACTGGGCACAGACTAGCTGGGTGATTTGTTTCAAGTCACGAGACAGTCATCAGGGTGTTGGTCAGACTACATTTTCATTCAGTGGCTGAACTAGGAAAGGATCTGCTTCCAAGCTTATTCAGGATGTTGGCAGGATTAATTTCCTGTGGCTGCATGACTGAGGGTCATGGCTTATTGCTAGCTGTTGATTGAAGGTTGCTCTAAGGTCTTAGAAGCTGACTGCAATTCCCGGAGCTCACCCACAGTTTCTTGCCAATTAGGCTTCTCCAACACTTACTTTGTCAAGTCTTCAAGGAGAAGTTTTAGTTTTTACCTGCTAAGATAGAGTGTTATATAAAATAATGTAATCATAGACATGATATCACATAACTTTTGGATATTATACAACTTGATTATGACAGTGATATCCATTATCTTTGCCATGTTGGTTAGAAGCTAGTTACAGGTCTTGTCTACACTCAACAAGAAAGGATTACACAAAGAAACAAATACCAAAAGGCAGGGATGATATGGCTGTTCTAAAGTCTGCCCATTATAAGCAGTACTTATAATTTTCTTTCTAGGAAAACAAAAACTTTAGATGAGTTGTAGAGAAGAACTTATGGTCATTGGAAACAATCAGAAAAATTTCCTTTTTCCCTCAGCTTTAATACACAAAGAGCACAACTAGAAACTGTTCAGTAACCCTGTCTGTTTGGAAGCTGGAGCATCAGAGACCTATACCTGATTGAGTTTCATAGCAGTGATTTTGTGATACCTGCTCAGTAGCAGGATAAAATATTTTATTGGGGTGTGGTTGAATCCAAGGAATAAACACTCTATAGAAATGACTAAAAGGAGATTAGTGTTAGAACTTACCTGGAATTCATGAGTGGTGCCTTCTCTGCTTGCTCCAATTTCTGTTCCCTCTTAACTTTATTTTGCTCCTAGTTTTGGGGTATTACCCTCCCTATAGGCTTAGCTCTATCTTATAACCTCCCTAATTCAACCTCTTTTGGCAACAGTAAAGCCTATCTATGAATTTTGTTCAACTTCCTAAGATAAGGAGTCTATTGTCTAGCTTGCTTTTTAAAAATAGTCATTATTATAGATCACAGAGCAAATAATCCAATTTTTTAAATGGACAAAAAACTGAATTCACATTTCTTCAGAAAAACGTATACAAATAGCCAATCAGCACATGAAAAGATGCTCATCATCATTAGTTAACATGGAAATACAAATCAGAACCACAATGTGACATACTCCACTCTCATTAAGATGGCTAGATTCAAATAGTAAGACAATAGGTATTGATGAGTCTATGGAGAAACCTGAACCCTTATACACTGTAAAATTGTGCACCCTTCTTGGAAAATAATCAGCCAATTTTTCAAATGATTAAACACATGACCCGGCAATCCATTTCTTGTATCTACCCAAGAGACCTGACAACATCTGGCCACATAAAGACTTCTACATAAATGTTTATAATAGCATTATCCATTATAGCCAAAAGGTGGCAATAATCCAAATATTCGTCAACTGATGAGTAGATAAACAAATGTTATGTATCTATACAAGAGAATATCTTCAGTTGTAAAAAGTAATGAAATCCTGATACATGCTACAATACAGATGAACCTTGAAAACACGTGAAGTGAAAGAAGCCAGTTAGAAAAGACCACCTATTACATGATCCCATTTGTATGAAATGTCCAGAATAGACAAATCTATAGAAACAAGAAGTAGATTAACGGTTTCTTAGGAGTAGGGGGCAATAGGGGTTTGGGAGTTGTAGCTAAATGGTGTGACATTTCATTTTAAGGTTAACTGTGGGGATGGTTGCATATATCTGTGAATATACTAAAAAATATTGAATTCTACGTTTTCAATGGGTAAGTGGGTAAATTCAATGGTAAGTGAATAGCTCAATAAAAGTATTATTAAAAATAAAAATAAACCTAAAGAAACTTGGAGAGGAGAATAGTAATAAAAAACAAAATTTATGATATATGATAAACCCATTGACAATTATGAATAAAACCAAACCTGGTTTTGTAAAGTCAATAATTTCAATATCTCTTGTCATCTCATTCCTAATAAAGATGCTAAGAAAAATAGTAATAAAAAGATCTTAAAACTGATAATGACTATTTTCCTAATGTCAGCATAATATGTAATAAAAAATCATTATGTATAAAGACATTCTAATGAAAATCAGAAATAAGTAATTGCTGGGGGAGGTTTTAGAGTTTTCATATAATGAATTTGGGTGACACTATCATGGTGAAAGAGTATGTGCTAAAAATGAAAAGATAGAATTATAATTATTGGCAAATAATGCAATTGCATATGTCAAAAGCTAAGAAAATTTCAGAATTCATTAAAACATTTGGTAAAGAGGCTGGGAGAGGTGAGGCCTTGGAAGATTTGTGCATCCCTCTGGAGTTTGGCTTACTACAATAAGTATACTTTGCATTTGCAGTTTGAAGGGAAAGTAGAAAACAATAAAAAAGTAAGATAAAGTGTCTAAATACAGCAAAAATACTTCAAGTAGAATTAAGCATATTTGAATTTCACAATGACCTGGAAATCAACTTGAAAAAAAAATTCTCAAGTGACCCCAACATTCTTGCATCTCATTCCCCCTGTACAACTTGAAGGCAGCAGCTTAATTCCAAGTCATGTGTACTTCCCTCATGTTTTTCTAATATTAGGATTCTGTGGCTGGATTTCTACATGGTTCATTTAAAAATGGTAATTTTTACAAGAAAAGCTTCCCTGGGTCACATTATCATCTTGTGTGTATAAAGGTATCATTCTTCTCATGAGAGTAACTTTTGATTTAGGCCAAGAAATTTAGGAAAATGAATCTCCAGAAGGGCAAGGATGTAAGCTAGCCAACGTGAACAATCCTTTCCAAATCTTAATGACTATGACCTATTGTCTCAGTATAACAACATACTTTTGGCAACCAAAACTGGCAAAACAAAAAAAGGCTACTGGATATTGAGGAGGTGATGACTCACTTATAATGATAATGACTATGATAGACACAATTTATTAGTAATCTACATGTCACTTTATTATTATGTCTATTTTACAATTGAGAAAACTGAGCCTCAAAAAATATAAATAATTGGCCTAAAGTCACAAAATTAGTAGGTGGTGAACCTGAAATTTCTTTATTAATCTACCATCTCTCATCTTTTTATACCTCTAGAGTCCCGCACATATTAAGTGCTCAATTAAAATTGATTAATGGCCACAAATAATTTTTCTTTCATCAAGACTCCAATATTTTCTAGATGTAAATAAAATAACGAAGTCATTTTTTTTTCTTCTCTTCCCCTCAACTCCCCTGCAACCTCTATGCATTATGTTAAACACCAGCAAATAGGGAGTAAAAACATATTAGCCCTCTGGGAAATTAATCAAGTGCAAGGAAGTACTTTAAAGAGACATATTTGCGTAGACATCAAATGAAATGACCAAAACCACAAATTATGCATATAATGAGTTGGATAATAAATGCTTTAACATGTATACAGTCATGTACCGCATATCGACATTTTGGTCAACGATGGACAGTATATACCATGGTTAGCCTACAAGATTATAATACTTATTTTTGCTATTCCTTTTTTACGTTTTAATACAAAAATGTTACTATTGTATTACAACTGCCTACATTATTCAGTACAGTAACATGCTGTACAAGTTTGTAGCCTAGAAGCAATAGGCTATATCATAGCACTGGGAGATCTCAGTTACTAGTTAGAATGTTCTGTCTTGGGTAAAAACAGTTAGAAATGATGAGTCTATTCCCAAAGAGATGTAGACAAGCACCCAACCCCCATCATTTGTAATTTCCAGGAATCCGCCTCTTCCTGCAGGGCCCCAGAGCTGGCTGTGGAGCTGTTCAAAGGTCTGCACCAAATTCCACTGCTGGAAAGGAAACCACAAATATCAGAGCAGCAGTCCTCAATTAGATGCCTCTCAATCACCTTTTGATCCTGGGATCCTGACACTTTGCCTGTAGTCTTGCCAGAGCCCCAGTGTCTAGCCTTAGGAATACTCCACTCCTCCCCCAAGTCTTTGAATGACAACATTTTTGTTACAGTACTTTAACGCTCTAATAAATTCCTTAGTTGTGGTTAGTGCAACAGACTATTTAGACATAGTCCACAAACTGTTTGGACTGCGGGGGAGGTTCTGGCGTTCTCATTTTCAGGCTGGTTCAGATCGTTTCAGATGACTGAGGATGTAATATGTCTTTAGGAAGATTCTCAAATGGGCTTCTCTAATTGAGACAGCATCTACAAAGGAAACTGAAAAATCAAGAAATGCACACAGCATGTGTTAGGTCACTAGATGGCTTTCAAGTAATACTACAGAGTATGATTTTTGTCATAGAAAAAATAATTGCTCAAAAAAGATTTGTTATAGCAGCAAAGAGGAATAATTAGGCACTGCAGGGAATAAGAACGCTGTTGATGCCAGACCCTGGGAAGATATTGTTGCTTGTAGGTTTGTTTTATTTAGCTTGTTTGGTTGAGCTAACAGAACTTTAGAAGAAGCTCTATTTATTATGTAGGGCTGTATTGTGGCTATTGAGTACTTTAAATGTGACTAGTTGGGAATAAAAATTTAAGTTTTATTTTATTTAATGTTAGTAAAATCAGATTTAAACATAAAAACCTATATTCAATCCAGTTACTGAAATGCTTTTAAGTAATACATTTAACTTGGGTATGTCAATCTACTTTCATGACGTTTCATGAAATCCAAATACAAACTAAGTATTTTTTATGAAATTTACCATTCAAATTGAGAAATGTGATAAATGTATAATGCATACTAGATTTTAAAGACTCAGTGTGAAAAATGTAAAATGTTTCATTAATAACTTCTTTAAATTGACTTCATGTGAAAATGACAATGCTCCACGCTTTGGGAGGTTGAGGTGAGTGAATTGCCTGAGCCCGTGGGTTTGAGACCCTCCTGGACAACTTGGCGAGACCTCATCTCTACGATAAATCAAAAATTAGCCGGGCGTGGTAGCGCGCTTCCAGGTTCCAGCTACTTGGAAGGCTGAGGTGGCAGGATCGCCGGAGCCCAGCAGGTCGAGGCTGCGATGGCCGTGAGTGTGACACCGCTCTCCAGCCTGAGCGACAGAGTTGAGACTCCAACTCAAAAAAAATAAATAAATAAAATAAAAAGATTTGTTTAATGCACCTGCTGAGGATGTTAATTGTGCCAGAGCATGCTGAGAGCTGAGAGAACTAGTCCTGGTCCTGTCCCTACCACTAATTTTCTTCAACTTGATGATTTTTTTCCTTTGACTTCTCGCAGTGTAGGACCTTTGGTTGTGAAATAAAAGTGTTAGACTTGGAACTCTGAAACAGTTCATGATTTTAATTTTAATTTTACAAAGGACCTATATATGAGAATGTTTATCCCAATATCATTTGTAGTGGTAGCACGGGTGGAGATGGCAATGACTGTTGTGTTGGAACTAACCTTGAGAACCATATCAGACAAATGGATAAGTACTTTGTGTTGGATGATCACCAAGGGATGTCACTCAACTTCTGAAAGCACCAAACTAGATGTAAGATTTTACAAACATATGATATAGTGAAAAAAATAGAAACATCAGTCCAACAATACAATGCCATTTGCATAAATTAAAAATATGTATTTAACCTGTAATCCCAGCACTTTGGGAGGCCGAGGCTAGTGGATTGCCTGAGCCCGCGGAGTCGAGACCAGCCCGGGGAACTTGGCGAGACCTCATGTCTACAATAAATATAAAAAAATAGACGGGTGTGGTAGTGCTTGCCTGTAGTTCCAGCTACTTGGAAGGGTGAGGCGGAAGGATCGCCAGAGTCCAGAAGGTCAATGCTAGGATGGCCGTGAGTGTGCCACTGCACTCCAGCCTGGGCGACAGAGTGAGACTCGGACTCAAAAAAAAAAAAAATGCATTTGAACACAAAGTAACAGCATGCATTTTACAAAGATAGGAAATTACCTAAGTACATAGATCAAAGACTTCAGGTGCCACATTTGAGACTGGTATTGGGTAAGAAGATCAAGGAAGAAAGGAGGTTGTGGTAGAAAGAAGGACCTTGCGTGGACCAATAATTAGAGAGTGTCATAAAATAAAAGGTACGCTTAGGGTTAAAATTTCAATGTTCTGTAATAGTTGCTTGCTCAAGAAAGACTATAGGTCTGTATTATGAGTTAACATGAAACATATGGACTGATAATAGTATGAAATATACACTTAAATTAACAAATATATGAGGTGGAAGGCAATTTTAAAGACTGATAAAGTAAGAAGAGGTGAATTGCATACCAATTAAAGATGACTGATAAAATTAGGACAGATGAATTTAAGGAACCAATGAGAACGTATATGTTAGAATCAGTTCCTCAATACACTTGTGTGAATATGGGTCTGATTTGAATCTGGAAGAATTTACAGAAGTCCACATGTGATAATAATGAAAGGTTAAATGTTCTCCATGTTGGACACTCACTAGCTTTATTATTTCTTTAGTCTTTCCTTCGTTCAGCCAGATTATCTTTGGCTCTACTTTCTCTGGTCAGTACTGGGCTTCCTCTTCCTTTGGCTGCTGTCTTGGCAAACATATTATTGATATTTCTTGTAGAGAAGTACATAGTTCCTGCTTTGGCCACACACAATGTAAACTCCATCCATCTCTCTCTCTCTCTCTCTCTGTCTCTCTCTCTCTCTCTCTCTCTCTCTCTCACACACACACACACACACACACAGAGCTACTCCTAAAACTTTGAATAAAGCCAACCCTACAATTAGTGGTTCAGGAGTGAAATTTAACACAGGCAGAAAAGGGTAGTGTAAATACGATGATGTGAACAAAAACATTCCAGAGAATTCCAAGAAGTTATTTGATTCTATAAATAAAGAAACAGCAATGGCCAAACGTTTTCTTATTCTTTATCATAGTCTCCATTCCCATAGCCCAAATCTAAGTACTTAAATCATATTACTATATGTGATGGGTTTAATATTTTATCTGGAAATGTACTCCTGAGGACCATAAATCTCCTTACCAGAAGGGGATTGACTTTTAAGCCCCTTGCAACTTTTTCTGTGATTGCAACTTAATGATTTCTCTTTTTTGGCTATGGGATTTTGCCTTGCTGTTCAGAGACTGTAGAGGGTAAGCAAATTTCAATATAGAGGTTTAAGATAATGTTTCTTGTTTAGAATGGAAAATATTTGAGCTATAACATTGCTATTTTTACTTATGTGTTATTAACAGGGAATGAGAAGCTTCAGGTCAATGGACATTATAGATCCTCAGTTTTTATTTTTTAATTTTAAATATGTGGCGTGCAATTCAGGGTTAGGTATACAAATGTTCATTACGCAAATACCCTTATTGATGAGGTGTGCCCCCTTCCCCTGGCACTACTGCCAATCCCACCCCACTACTGCCAATCTTGCTTCCACCCTCCCCTGGCAGTTTCCCACTACTGCCAATACCTTTCTTATAGTATTACGATAGTTGTTCAAGGACCACTTATGAGTGAGAACATGTGATACTTGGTTCTTTGTTTCTGATAGATCACTCAGTATTATAGTCTCTAAGTCCATCCAGGTTGCTGTGCAGTTCATGATTTTGTCCTTCTTTATGGTTGCGTAATATTCCATCGTGTATATGTACCACATTTTTTTCAGTCCTCTTTTTATGGACAGCACGTATGCAAGTATCTTTTTTATAGAGTGATTTGAGTTCTTCTGAGTATATTACCAGTAGGGGGATTGCGGGGTCATATGGAAGGTCAATTTTAGATCTTTTAGGCATCACCACACTGTTTCCACAGAGGTTGTACTAGTTTACGCTCCCACCAACAGTGTAGAAGTGTTCCCTTTTCGCTGCATCCTCTCCAGCATCTGTTGTTTTTTGAGTTATTGATGATGACCATCAGACTGGAGTTACATGGTATCTCAGTATAGTTTTAATTTGCATTTCCTTGATGATTAGTGAGGCTGACTGGCTAATTTTTTATTTATTGTAGAGATGAGGTGGCAAGTTGCCCGGCTGGTCTCAAACCCGTGGGCTCACATTGAATTTTTCATTTCCTGGTTTTATTGAACAGAATATGTTGGTTATCTATTCCATATTTGTTAATGGTGGTTGTCAAGAATAGTGAATGGTAAGCTAGGATATGTGTTGTCGGGCCATGTCAGGTGAAGCAGCTTGGTGTGGTAGCTCAGTGAATGGACCCTGGAACTAGATTGCTCAAGTTGAATCCTGGCTCTGCTAATAATGAATTGTATGAGCTTGGGCAACTTATTTAACCTCTTGTACTTTATAGGGTTATTATGAGGATTAAATGAAGTTATTTTTGTAAAAGACAGAATAACATCTGGCACATAGTAAGCACTATGTGTTAATTAAATGAAAAGTAATGCACTAGTAAGTATTATGGAGGTATATATTGGGGGTGCCAAAAAATGTATACACATGTTAAGCAATGTTATCTATGTATTACTTTTAGTTTGCCATAATCAGAAGTTTCTGGACACTGATGTCCACCACTTTGAGCACCTCCTATAATTGCAGAAGCCAAGCGTGATTTGTATTCATCTCTTGTTGTCAGTGTATATATATATATATATATATTTTTTTTTTATTGTAGAGATGAGGTCTCGCCAAGTTGCCCAGGCGGGTCTCGAACCCGCGGGCTCAGGCAATCCACTCACCTCAGCCTCCCAAAGCGCTGGGATTACAGGCTGAGCCACCAAGCCCGGCTGTCAGTATATATTGAGCATTAAAATTTTAATACATTTTCTTCCTTTCTTAAAATGTGTATACATTTTTTTCGGCACCCTCTGTATAAATGATCTTGGATAGCTGTGGTCCTCATTTTGTTCTTTTGAGTTGGCGTCTCCCTCCGTTGCCCAGGTTGGAGTGACATGGCACACTCACAGTCACCCCAGCGTCGACCTGCTGGGCTCCGGTGATCCTTCTACCTCAGCCTTCCAAGTGGCCGGAACTACAGGTGCGTGCTATTATGTCTGGCTAGTTTTTTTTTTTTTATTTATTGTAGAGACGAGGTCTCACCATGTTGCCTGGCTGGTCTCCCGCGGGCTCAGGCAATCTACTTGCCTCGGCCTCCCAAAGTGCTGGGATTACAAGCTTGAGCCACTGCTCCCGGCCTGTGGTCCTCATTTTAAGTTATGTCAGTTTTTTCAGGTTTTTCTGCCCCCTCTCTTTGTGTTGGCTGCCAGTTGAGTTCATTTCTAGTACCTATCCTCACTTTCTTATTAAGTGACTGTTTTTCATTTGTGATTGTCTGGGAAATGAGAAAATCAATTTATTAAAGTTATGTCTAAAATTAAATTGAATAGTTTGAAGATCTATTTTATGAATCATGGACATGGTCTTTAGCCCTAGAATGAGGCGACATCTGTCTAACTTGATCAGAAATGGTCATTTTCCCTCCCCTTCGAGTCATCAATTATGTTCTGAATAACTGAGACAGCTGCTAAGTGCTCTGTAGCTAACAGGGTTTATCATATCTTTTCTTTTCTTTTTTTTTTTGAGTTGGAGTCTCAATCTTGTCACCCAGGCTGGAGTGCAGTGGCACGTTCATGGCACCACAGTCTCGACCTGCTGAGCTTAGGCGATCCTTCCATATCAACCTTCTAAGGAGCTGGAACTACAGATGCATGCTACCACGCCCGGCTATTTTTTGTAATTTATTGTAGAAATGAGGTGTCACCAAATTGCCAGGCTGGTCTCGAACCCCCGGGTTCAGGCATTCCTCTCGCCTCAGCCTCCCAAAGTGCTAGGATTACAGGCTGAGCCACTGCACCCTGCCTGTCATATCTTCTATTCTGGAAATACAGTTGTACTGAGCATCACTGTTATTTGCCTTTCCTCCCCATTTATACAAATGTTTATGTATAGAAGCAATGACTCTGCAACAGCATATAATATGCTGGGCTAAGAGGAGAAGAAGCAGATATTGTGGTTGATAATGGCTGGATGATTTTCTCTGTGCTCAGCTCTCCATTGCTGACTGCAGAGAACTGTCATAAAGTTCTGCTTATTTCTAGACTGGCAAAGCTTCTTAATTTTTTTTTTTTTTGAGTTGGAGTCTCACTCAGTTGCCCAGGCTGGAGTGCAGTGGCATGCTCATGGCCACCACAGCCTCGACCTACTGGCCTCAGCCTTCCAAGTAGCTGGAACCACAGGCATACGCCACCACGCCTGGCTAAATTTTTTAAAAACTAATCTGTGTCTTTTCTATATGAAAGTAGGTTCGGAATTCCGATTGTGATGTATGAAATGAGGCAAGCGGTTGGAAACTCACAAAAATCATCACTAGGCTGAGTCCCCTCCACTTTTCCCCTTAAAAATGCCCCCCAACCCAAAAGATAAATAAACCATTATTTTGAAATTATTCTTTTTAGCCTTGTAGCTAATGGAAAAAGTGAGCTTAAGAGAAATCTTAAAGGTAGCAAGGAGACAATAATTTAAGGCATGGCCATAACATTTTAGAGTTGGAAGAGTTTATAAGGCTTATTTAGTTCAATCTCCAAATTTTCAGGTGAGAAAACTGAGGCCAGGAAAAGTGAAGTGACCTGATGAAAATCACAAAGCCACAACTTGACATTTCCAATGCCAATGAGGCCACACATTTTTTTGTATTGCCAAAATGAAAGTTCAGTGCTCCCTGAGTGTAAAAGCTGTCTTGATTACCTCCACCACAGCCATGATATCGACTGTGGGCCCTGAGACATATAAGTTATGCCAGTTTGATGTCTCGATCACAGGTGATTAAAAGACAAATAAACAACAACATCAACAAATACCCAGCATGAACTAATTGAAGGAAAAAGGGACATGTATTTGAGTCATTATGCAATTGAGAAGTCTAAGAGGAGGCTTGACTTCAGGTAACTCATAATCCAGGAGCTCAAATAACGTCAACAGAAAGTGATTTCTGTCATGGATCCAATCCACTGTGTTATTCTCAGATAGGTTCTTCTCTCATATTTAGAAGATGGTGGCAACAGCTCCAGACTCTATATCATGTAATATTTAAGTCTAGTAGGAAAGAGTCAGTATCTACTTCCCAAGAACGGCAGAAGTTGACTCATATTATCTGGTTGGTTCTGATTGAGACTATGCCATCCACAATGCAATCACAGTGGTTAGGAGACATGAGATGCATTGATTGGCCTCGGTTTGGGTCACATGTACAGAGAATTAGTTCTCAAATGATTTGAAGAAAGTTAATATGTACATGTTATTTATCTTCTAGCAATTCTAATCATATGGCACATATTCTGCCAGGTTGTTGTAAGAACTTCGTATAAATATTAACCTACTTAGCCATCTTAACAACCCAATGAGATAGATATTGTTATTATCCCCACTTTAGAAATGAGAAAACCGGTCCGGCGCGATGGCTCAGCCTGTAATCCTAGCACTTTGGGGGGCCAAGGCGAGAGGATTGCCTGAGCCCGGGGATTTGTGGGCAACTTGATGAGACCTCATCTGTACAATAAATCACAAAAACTAACTGGGCGTGGTGGCATGCATCTGTAGTTCCAGCTACCTGGAAGGCTGAGGCTGAAGGATCGCTTAAGCCCAGCAGGTTGAGGCTGCAGTGGTTGCAAGCGTGCCACTGCACTCCAGCCTGGGTGACAGGAGTGAGACTCCAACTCAAAAAAAAAAAAAAAAGGCCAGGCTTGGTGGCTCAGCCTGTAATCCCATCACTTTGGGAAGCCGAGGGAAGTGAATTGCCTGAACCTGCGGGTTTGAGACCAGCCCAGGCAACTTGGCAAGACCTCATCTCTACAATAAATCAAAAAGATTACCTGGGCGTGGCAGCACATGCCTGTAGTTTCAGGTACTTGGAAGGCTGAGGTGTATGGATCACCAGAGCCCAGCAGGTCAATGCTGGGGTGGCCATCGGCATGCCACTACACTCCAGCCTGGGCGACAGACTGAGACAATGACTAAAAAAAAAAAAGAAAAAGAAATGAGAAAACCAAGTCACAGAGAGGTTAAGTAATGTGCCCTAGTTCACACAGCTTGTAAACAGTAGAATAATTACAATTCCAACCTAGCCAATCTCGTTCCTGAATATTTGCTTCTCCATTGTGTGAACCAAGCAATTTCATTATTTCTATTTGTCTAGTACAGCCATCTTCTTCTTCTTTTTTTTTTTAAACATTATCAGTTCTTTAATCAGGTTCTTTCAAAGAAATTTAGAACATTAATTTGTGAGGATAAACACCATTTGTCAGGGCAAACACAGATCGCAGGCAGCCCTGGAGCTGAGGAATAGCTTTGATTTTTGGTAATATTTGCGAGTCCACAGCTTTCTGATCAATCTCGCGCTGCTCTGTAATCTCATATTTCTCTTTTTCTGTGTCGAAGATTTCACCCTCCTGGTGCCTGGGCTTCTGCAGCTTCTTCTTCTTGAAGCAAGCATCAGTAAGATGTTTTGGGATCTTCACATTGCTGATATCAATTTTTGTGGAGGTGGCGATGACAAATTTCTGGTGTGTTCTTCTCAGAGGAACTCGATTGAGGACCAGAGGTCCAGTCACAGGTAACAAGTCACTGCCCAGTTTCTTCAGGAAAACCACCCTCTTGCCTCTGTGGCGCCCAGTGAGGATGATCAGGATGGTCCTGGGAGTGATGCTGGCTTGTAGTTTTCTAACGTGCTGGCTGAAAGTCTTTTTCCCATGGCTTAACAGCTTTCGAGGCACATCTTCAGTAGGATAATATCTAGGCATTTTGTGAAGTTTAGCCACTCGGATGCCACCATTCTTGTCACCACCAACTGGTTTTGTAATGGTTGCAAGAAACTTTTTTTTTTTTCTTTTCAAACTTATATTTAGCTGCTGAGTACTTCCTCTTGTACAAGGCCTTTCTGGAATACATAGCAGATCGGGAATATCTTCCAATTCCTCTGACAAGGACAGGATTTCGGCTGCAGTGGGGTTTCCCCTTCTT